>VDFB02105785.1:458558863-458740099 GCA_007258455.2 Sequoia sempervirens
AAGTCCTGATTGATAGGCTAATTGTAAAACATTTATAACTTTCAAACGGTATCATATTTTTTGAATCCAAAACATGCGTCACATTCTATGCTTTGCATACTATAGGATTAAAAAAAAAAATTGAATTTCATGAAATTTTGACCAATAAGGTGGTTAGACATACGAGTTTTTATATTTTTAAAAAGTTGTAATAAAAAATTCATAATTAATTATTTACATGGAAAAAATTACAAAAATATCGTCACATCCGGACATGAGTCCTCTACTTACATCTAAAATCTCATTAAAAAATATTATCATTTTATTATGGTTAGGGTGGTCAGACAGACACCCACTTCTTAATTTTTTCCTAAAATTTAAGTAATACTGCATTGAAATTTCAAATTTTCACCAAATAGATTTTTTTTTTTTTAAAATAAACCTAGTAGTTTAGAAACTACATTCAATTTCCCACAAAATCTATTCTTACATGTTTTTGAAATAATATAGATAACTTATTCAAATTTTTACGTCAAGTTGCCTAACTCTAATTGTTCTGAATTTTCATTGCCACTTAAGGGCCTGTTTGGCCCATCATGATCCTGCACATACCCTTGGGAAAGGGCTTCTTTCCACATCAAAGAAGCACCAATCCACTATGGGATAGATATATATCTTTCTTTTATTCTCTCAATTAGTTTGTTTTTTTATCTTGTTTATGAAGGCATGATGCATTATTTCATAGGAGCATTTAAAAGGTTTGCATATCACTAATCCATGTTTGAGATTTTAGAGTATTTGCATATTTTGAAGGGTGCTCACATATGGTGCTAGAAGGAGGGCTCTACAGTAGATTCAATTAGAAATCTTAGAAATATGGATGGTCTTCAATGAATTTTTTTATCCTGCTTACAGTAATCTGAGTCTAAAACATTGTTAGTGATATATGGCTACGTCTATGCTAAAATGTTTTATGATTGCAGGTATCTAAAATCGAGTACTTTACTGCTGTCACTTCTTGTTTCTTCTTTTTAGTTTTGGAACTCTTACACCATCTCTTTAATGTAGTAGTTGTTTTGGTATTTTTGTTTTCTTAACAAGTCTTTAGGAAGAAATATTATTTTGTTTACGTGGACAAAAAAGTTATGTTTTGAAAAAGTTTGTACAAAAGGTACCAATGCCTTTTTTTTTCCATTCAATATCCAACAAAAAAAAAGGCACTTTCCTAGTTCTAAGCACTGGCAAACTTTAACAGCCTTGCTCTCCTTGAGCATTTTTTATGCTCTGTGTTAACCTTGTTCCGAAGTTGCAGAAATCATAAAAGGGGTTGGAGTGACAACAATATTTCTTTCAAGATTTGAAATATCTGTGCTACCTGCATGTTGCACAAATTTTGTGGGTGACATTGGGGTTCCATGGCATATGCAAACTATTCTAACTTGATTACTATTGTAAGATAAGATCCCACTGATTGTTATCCCCTTTGGCCCTATTCTTGTGGTTGTGACCCTGTGAAGATTCTATAACAAACCATTGTCTAATTGAGAGCTCCTTCCTACATTTGAATTGGAGTTATTGTCCTGATCTAGTGAACTTCATTTGTAGAATTTTGTGTTGTCTGGTTGGTTTGTCCCTCCTTTGAAATGTGGTCAAATGCAGAATGAAAAGAAGAATGTTTCTTCTCATTTGAAGCAAAAACAAAATGTGTGGGTTTCTTGCTTGTTGCATCATTTTCCTTCTCCTGCATGGCTTTGGAGGATGGGATTTCAAAATATGATTGAACTAAAGTGCAAGGGGTTTTCTCCACTATTTCACATGCTTCATAGGTCTGCACATTCTCACACGCAGGAAAATATTATAGAGCTTTTTGGATTTTTTATGCCTATTGATAGCATTTGCTTGAAAATTTAATATGCCTTTTTGTGAAAATTTTCCTTTCATTGTTGGTCTTATCTCATAAATATCATTGTTTTTGGTGTTGATGGTTTTGTCAGCTTTATCCATTATCTATCACCCACTTATCGATAAAGGCACATTATTCATTCAATTCGCAGAATTAAGGCCTTCCTATGTTGCTCCATAGGAAGCTAAAATGTGCATTTCCCAATCCTAGGTCCGCGTGGTCCACTTGACAGAAATATGTCCTTCAACATAGGCATCGTCAGAGCCTTGGCATGCTCTTCTTAGATATAATCAAACAAACATAGAAATACAGTCCTAGTGGCATCCAAAAAGGAGACATTATAAATGGAGGAGGTGGACATCCAAATAGTCTGGTTGTAGCGATGAATCTCATACAATTTGCATTCCTCGACAATGTCATACAGGGGACATTCAATGGATTTGCATGAACAAGGAAGATCTTCTGGTTTACTCTAGGTGACTATGTTTTGGCCATGGATTAGTAACAACAATGGCGAGCTTGCCATGTTGAATTTCATGGTGGAATTTCATGGTGGATATATATTACTTGTACAAGTTTGTAGATGTTTCTTGTGGTACACTGCATACATTTCATTTGTTGTTTTCTTCATGCGCCAACTAAAGGAATTTTCCTGAAATTTTCTAAGTCTTTCAACAGAATTATTTGGTGAGCCCAATTAAAAAAAAATCCTAGTAATGTGGATCTGGTTCATTTTAAATATCTTGTCATTGAAGTTGAAGAAATATCCCTTCGCAGTGAAAGGTGTAGATTTAGATATAGTTAATGTGCACTGCACCAAGAACATACACTCGCCGGTTAATTCCTTCACCAAGAAAGCAATGAACAATGAATATTTTTGAAAAAAAAAAACAAAAGATTCTAAAGTTGAGTGAAGCAACTTTAGGGTGAAAAGCTTTAGTGATTCACTACAACAGTCTGCAGATAGGGCTGACAATAGTAGAGTTAGTACAATGGAAGCGTTGTTAGTTAAGAGTTGGTCCTGATTAAACTTGTTTTAAAGTTTTGGAAAGTACACCGAGGGAAGGCGATAAACATTGAAAATTAAAGATTATTCTTGCATTTATTTTGCACATACCATATGTATCTCTTGTGATCTATTTATTTGCTGATTCAAATACTGCCATAAATTGACATTGAAATATTATTGTTGGCAGGTAAGTAGTGTATGGGTGGAAAGGAGTAGCACCTATAAATTCGATTTGAACTCTTCTGACTGCTTCATGATTTTTTATTAATTAATATCGAATGTAGCAGTTGCAAAATTATTAAATTAGAAAATACATAGTTAATGCGATGGAGGCTACACTTTACTCATTTGTGCCTTGTACATTGAATATTGATTGGTGCATTAAAGAAATTCATTGTTTTGCTTTTTCTCTTGAAAACTTCAAGATTGCATAAATTCTTCATTGGCACGATATCATTATTGAGGAGAATTTTACTAATACCGATCAATGCATTAAATCAACACTTAAAGTCTTTATTTCTATATTCACAAGCTTCCAGCTAATTACTGGCATGCTTATCTTACTATATTTGATCATATGGGGTTCCCTCAAATTTGATTTTTAATGTTATAATCATTTTTTTTTATTTCACAGGTAAAATTGAGTTGGAAAAGTGGACATTGGATTTGAGACTTAAAAGAGCATTTTTTAATGCTTGTTGTAATCGCTTAGAGCATCCAATTATTGCATTTGTTTTCTATTTTAGGCCAACTAGATCAATTTAGGTTTAAAGGTATTTAGTGATAATTTTTTTCAAAATTGATTAAAATTGAACCTTAGCATTTCACTAAAATTTGGATCTTGAAGTTAAAATTGAACAAAGCAAATTATCACATTTCCTTTGGTGCTTAAAAAAAAAGTCATTATTGCTTTGTGGGTCTTAATATGAACATGTTTCTTTTGTGCTTTGTAATATTTTTTGCAAAATAATCTCATCTAAAAAACCCTATGCACTTCTCTCGCACTTCACAATGATCTTGAGAATCAAAAGTCTTTTTGATGACATTAAGTTGCATAAAAGATTGCCTCCACATTTCGATTTGGGTTTAAAATTGAACACATCTTGCGAGTGTGAGTAAACCTATTGCATGTGTTCTCCCTTTGTTTCTAAACGAAGGTTGATCGAACTATGAATATGTTTACTCGCTTTGGTATATCTTAGAGGGCCTACTATGGGGAAAAAGTACTCACCCAAGGGAACGACTCAACCGGTAACACTCTAAAGCCAAGAGTATTTCCAACTGAGATATAAATGTAGGTATTGGAATAAATGCCAATATCACGGGGTTGGCTCTGATGAGATGGATCTAAAAAAGGGACTCTCATCGTATGGGTCAATCTCCACGAACATAAAGTATGAACTAAAACCTTTGTTTGTAGTGACCAACTGATCCATTCAATGAGTTTATCAAAGTGGTGCATTGGAACTTAGATTCCAAGAAGTTACTTTCCATGTCTGATCTTGGCTAAAATATAGAGGTTAAGACTTCATTCTTAACATACCTTTATATTTTTTCCTTGGTTGCATGCAAAATCATCTCTTCTAATATGAAGGGCATGAGGCAAGCCCACCAAGAAAAACATACCAATTGAGCTAGGATGTTATATTGCTTGTGAGTCAGTTTGAAAACACAGTGCTTGGATCCAAAACATTGAGACAAATAGTAAAAAAATCATTCAAATTTCAAACCCTTTAGGAGAAGCAAATATCCTTGAAAAAATTTACATGTTATTGCTTTCCCTTGGGATTTGTATCCTTAGAGGCTTCTAAAAATTTCGATTTCATCTCAATTTTCTCCTACTAAGGTCAACATTAGGAAACCTTTTCCTTGATTTCCTCAATTTTTGCATAATGCATTTCGTGGGATGAAAGAAAATTAGGACATTGGACATATAGATTCAAAATCTAATCAAGAGTGTGTTTGTGGTAAAAAGAATCCATTAAGCAAAGATTAAATCAATTGGACCACACATATGTGCTTGGCATCTTTTGGTCGTATGTTTTTCATGCAAACATTGATCTTTTGATTTTGAATTACTTTTAGAGAAAGGCATGTTCTTCACTGTCTTGGTCTCGGAAACAAGTCCTTCCTAGGTTCATTTAGGGTCAAATAAAAATTTTTACCCATCCTAAATATTTATCAAAATCCATCCCACCAAACAACTTTAGAGCTTTGAAAACATCATTCTAGACTTGGGTAAATCATCAAAATCAAAATCACCTTGTTTAGTTAGGTGTAGGGGAATGCATCCTTTCTCATGCATTTAATTGAATTAGCAATCCTTTGAAAAAAATTCTCCTAAGATAACATCTAACATCTTAGGTTATACAAGTTCATTATCCAAATCAAACCAATCAAAATCAAACCCTAAGTCTAGCATTGATTCAAAGTCCCTAAACGTTCAACACTCATATCATTCACCCCTTTTCATCCTTCATCTCATCATTGGTCCTAAACACCTTAGAGGTCACTTTTACAACAAGGTCAAAACAAAAGAGTAACATGGAATATAAACTTGATCCATACATCATGAGTAATCCAAGTCAACCAAACTATCAAAGCCTTACAATGCCAATTGATTTTCAAAACTCAAATTTATACAATCCATACATGGGATCATTATCTCCTACAAACCTTAATGGAACAACAAATGTGAGCATGCCCAATCTGAATTTTGGAACACCTTTCCCCGTGGTAGATTTAAATCCAAGTCCAAACCTACAAATCTATCAACCAAACACTCAATGTATGAGTCTTCTACAAATCAACATCATCCCACCAAATCCATACATGACAATTGAGAATGTACCAAGTACAACTTTACCAAGCATGAACATGAATCCACACTTGGAAAACTTTGGGATAAATATGTTTGCGAATCATACAAATGTTGTTCAAAGTCCAAACAAGATGTTAACAACTTCGTGTATTAACCCAAATCAAGGTAACACCATGCAGAATAAAAGTTACCTAAAACAAGGAAATGTGATTCCCAACATCAACAATGTTCAATTTCAACCTATCATGCCAAATCTGAACATCATCCCAAATCAGAACTTTGTCCAAAATCAAATTTTCCATGATCCCATTCAAAATCCAAAAGTATGCATCCCAAATCTGCTTGAACAAAAACCAAATCAACTATATCAAGGGAGTCAAGATCAAAATAAAGATCAAATTTGGTGAGATCAAATTGCTACACTTACCAAAATATTTGAGTCATTGCGCCAAGAGACATCTACACCACCATTACCCATATCAACATCATTCCTTGATTTAGGGCTTCCCCCTTTACCTAGCACCAATCACTCCATCCAAATCAATCCAGCTAACACCAATTAAGCTATCACATCAAATCCTTTGAATATACCATTGAAATCACACCAACATATGGTATCTAATCAAATGACAACATCAATCCTGAAAAATCAAAATATGGTCTCCCAAGGACCTATCACCTCGACCATTCTGACCATTCCGATCACCTCGATCACTCCAACCACCCCTATCACAACCATCATATCTCAAACCATCACGATCACTCCAAACGTATTTCAACGACTTGTCACTACATCCAACATGATTCTAAATCTGCCACCACTACCACCGAAACCAAATGCAGAAAGACAATATAAAATTGCGCTAAAAGCTCACCAAGCCTACCAAAAGGCCATCCAACAATATCTAGCCACAAAACAAGCAACACAAGCTCAACAAGTACAACAAGCCTCTCAAGCTGCCCAAGCCTCTCAAGTTACCCAACAAACACAAGCACACACACAAAAATGATAACCATTGGCAACAATGATCAAAATCTATCAATCAATGAGCACCTTGAAGCTGTGTATACTTCATCCAATGATCAAACCAACATATGTCAAGAGTCACTTCTCAATCATGATCAAAATCCACCAACAATACCCAACAATGATCCAATTCAAGAAATGTCAACATCACTTGACCCTATGGTTGAAGACATTCACAATCTCTCCACTACAATTGTTGAAAACAATGTTCAAGATCTCTCAATTAAGGAGCACATTGAATATTTTTTTGCCCCATTTGATGATCAACTCACCATACATCAAGAGCCACTTTTTAGTTCAATCTATTTCAAGGAGTATTAGGATTATTTGATCCTATCAACATAATGCACGATCCATAGACCAATGATCATATTGAAAATGTCTCTACATTTCCTTATGAGTTAAAGGACATATCTCAAGAATTTATGCCAAAGCATGAT
Organism: Sequoia sempervirens; assembly: GCA_007258455.2. Classification (NCBI taxonomy): domain Eukaryota; kingdom Viridiplantae; phylum Streptophyta; class Pinopsida; order Cupressales; family Cupressaceae; genus Sequoia; species Sequoia sempervirens. The sequence goes on from VDFB02105785.1 coordinate 458,566,043, forward strand.
CAACATCTTTCACCAAAGTCTACCAGTGGTCATTTCCAAGACATGTTGACCCCCTTTGACCTCATGGTTACATATACTAAAGGAACCCTAAACTCGACACTTGAGGATATTGAACCACTTACCATGTCTAATGATGACATCCAAGAACCTTTTATAAGCAATCCATCCTTTGAAACTGATCCATGTCAGGAACTTGATCCAAAGCATGTCAAAAGAAACTCCAAAATCATTCAAGATCAAGAATTTGTATCTTCAAGATACTACAACAATCTAATGGACACTCTCCTATCTATGCAAGATGATCATATCCATGTATCACATACTCCTCCATCTACCCATGAGATGCTTTCTGCGGATGGAAACATAGATGATCTTTATTCAAAACAAGATTCTTTTACTCCAGACATTATTACACAAAAAGAGCAGGTTATCGATTCCTACAATCAAATTGAGTTGTCAACATCAAGATCGAATATGTCCCAAACTCAGACTGAGGACATCATGAATAAAGATATCCAACATTAACTGCTCAAGGAAATGAGTTAGATAGAACAGTATAATTTAGAGTTAGCAGAGTAGCAAATTGAAACGTCACCTATGGTGGTCATTTATCAGAGAATGCATTCTAAACATGACATCTTAGAACAAGAAAAATCAAAGCATGAAGTTGCTACTACCACCATACTAGGGGCAACTATGTCTCAAGAAAACATCAACATAAAGAGCATGAAGAATCCTTATGATGAAACTGATGCTAATACTACAACCAGTCGTGTTATGAATCTTCATCCACCCATCACCCCATCCACAAATTGGGACCAATGTCAAAAGAAAGAATTGAATCAAAGTATGAAGAAAATCATAAAAGAATAAAGAAGCTAGAAAGCATAATGGACAAATAAAATACAAATAGATACCAAAAAATACGAAGAAAGATCATCCCTATCAAACTCCATTAGTCAAAGAAACTATGGGGCAAAATTAAAAAGGGAAAATTATCCATCAAAGATGTCCACAAAAGAAAAAGTAGGATTTTCAAGCAACATACAAAGTGTATCAAATAGTTGGTCCTAATTCCATGCACACTTTCGTATCCACCCATCATTGCTCATCTTCCCAAGTTTGGAGAGTCAAAGGTTCCAAACTGTCAATTAATCCATCTTTTATCCCTAAACACACTCCATCCACACCTCCGCACATGATATCCAATTCTCAAATTGACCATGTATTGGCAACGACCCTTCATCATAAGGATTCTGAAGGCACTCTATCACGATGTGCGCACAAAGAGAAAGTTAACTCTGGTATTGATGAAGAAAATCAGGAATCTAAAAAGTTGTATTCAAGTGAACATATCTTAGTAAAGAAACTTTTCAAGCAGGCTATTGATGGCACATTATGACAGAAGCATCTACATCAACAACACCTTGTGGTTTAGCATGAGCTTTGAATCTTTAAAAAAAAAAAAACAAAAAAAGCAAAAAAGCAAACAATCCAAAAAAATCAGAAAAAGGATTGAAAACAATAAAGAGAAAAATTGTCCTCTAGTGAAAACCACTACAGTGGCACTTTGGGAAAGGCCATGATGAAAACCTATAAAACAAGCATCATGAGTAGAATCGAGCATCTACATGTGCCAGTTCAGTTGAAAGCATCTCATCCCATCCATAATAAAATCCAACATTCTATCCCATCCATAATAAATCCATTCATCCATGAACCATTTATCCAATCCATCATCATCCATTTGCATCCATCATCCAAGTTATCTTGATCTTGACGAAAGTTTGGGGCACACTTTATGCTTGCTTATGGTAAATATCTTGACATGGGTCATTTTCATTGATCCTATCCTATGTAGGATTATCTGAGCTATGAAGCATTATCCAATGAAGCATTCCTTCATTCAAACACCTTATCTTATTATAAGATAATCCTTGGCATTCTTTGCATGCTTTCCATATCCATCCATACATACACTTATCTGAGCATTCATCCATGGCATTCCATACATTGCTAGACACTGGGGGTAGATATGTACATCTTGCTTTGGGAATAAATCTTGATCTATATCCTCCAACTTATGTGGTGATTTGAACATTGGAAAACATGAAACCAAATTGGTCAAAGAATTTTTGATCCAAAATCCAAATCACTAGCCCATGGCATATTTTGACAAGAACATGTTCTTTATCAAAGCTTTATCTTTCATCGAACATCAATCCAAACAATCAATATCAGTTGCTTCTAGCGCATCCTTCAACGTCACATCAAATCATTTGAACAACTTTTGTTCCAAACCAAGCTTCAACAATCCTAATCAATCGAATCTAATGAATCCATAATCTTGGGATATCCTTCTCAATCATTGTGTTGCTTAACACTATCCTTGCATTGTTGTGCATCCTCAACAATGTTATCATCATCAAATCCTGATCAATCAATCCTTCCATTGTTGTGCATCCTTAACAATGTTATCATCATCAATCCTGATCAATCAAATCCTTGCATTGTTGTGTATCCTCAACAATGTTATAATCATCATCAATCCATCGATTCAATTAGTCAACCTTAGCTTGGCCTTCAACAAAATCCTAAACAGAGAACTGATATTGTCATGCTTGTCCATATCCAAATCATCAAAATCATGCAAAAAAACTCCAAAAACACCAAAAACATCAGAAAATCCACAAACATCAGAAAATTAGAAAATCACAAAAATCCAAAAACATCCAAAATCACAGCAAAATCCAAAAACATTCATAAAATCTTAGAAAACCCCAAAACATTGCAAAATTTAAAAATCAAAACATTTGTAAAATCTTGAAAATACCAAAAAACAGCCTCAAAACATTCCAAAAATGTCAAAAACATCCAAATATTTGAAAAAATCCACCTGTCCCATGGGTATGTGTAGGATCATCATGGAAAAAATAGGCCCTTAAGTGGCAAAAATTTAGAAAAATTAGAGGTAGGCAACTTGACATAAAAATTGAATAAGTTATCTATATTATTTCAAAAATATGTAAGAATAGAATTTGTAGAAAATTGAATGTAGTTTCTAAACTACTAAGTTTGTTTAAAAGAAACAAAATCTATTTGGTGAAAAATTGAAATTTCAATGCAGTAGTACTTAAATTTCAGGGAAAAAAAGAAGTAGGTGTCTAACCATATAATAAAATAATAATATTTTCTTATAAGATTTTATATATAAGTAGAGGACTCATGCCCGATGTGGTCCATATTTTTTATAAGTGTTTTCCAAATAAATAATTAATTATGAATTTTTTATTACAATTTTTAAAAAATATAAAACTCGTCATGTCTGACCATCTTAACTTGGTCAAAAATTTATGAAATTCATTTTTTCTTTTTTTAATCCGATAGTATACAAAGCATAGAATGTTACACATGTTTTGGATTCTAAAAATATGATACTGTTTGAAAGTTATAGATGTTTTTCAATCAGCCTATCAATCAAGACTTTAGTCATAATTTGAATATAAAATGAATAATAATTACTTATTAAATTAAAATTAAAGCATAATTTATATTGGTGGACAGCTGAGAATATTGTTTAAAAACCCTTTTCGTTTCATCAAATTTTGGTAAGAAAATAGTCATCAGCCACAACCCATCATATTGCCACTTTTTGGCCCATCATGATCCTGAACATACCCCCATTTCGCTTTCACCCACGATAATCAGTCATCCATAATAAATGGATCGTCACCTTCATCCTTTGACAACATAAATAGAAACAATCACAACAATCAACAAAAGAAAACTTGAATCATAAAATAAAAATCAAAACAACAAACTGTTAAACACAAAATGAAACTCTTGATCATTCACAAACATGTCAATCAACCTTATATCAAAAGCCTATCAAACAACTTATCAACCCATCATCATCCTATACAATGCATGTCCTAGGATATATCATTCTGACAATGGGCATCATTTTGGATATCACTTTGGATTCTTATCCTATCAAAACAAATCCCTTTGGCTAGAGGTATGAAGAACATTGGCTTGTTTGTGTACTTGATCTCTTCTTTTGATTTATCTTATTGCGCTCATTTCAAGGACCTCTTGATGATATTCGAATGAAGTATTTAGAGAGATAGGAATGGGGCAACGATCATTATCTTTTTTCTACTATGTTTGTTGGATGCTCTTGTAATATAACTTGGTGAATACTTTTTTTGTTAGATACGCCCTAGTAAGGTTTTCGTATGTCAAGTGTGAACAAGCATACTCCTATCTGTTTGTCAAGTCAAAGTCCATCTCACTAGGTGCAACACCATCCTGGTTCTTTATACCTTGATGCATCGCACCTATGTGTGTTATCAAACATAAGGTAGGTAGCCCTTTTAAAATTCCAATCCTTGATAAGCAAATCATCATCTATCATCATCAACATCTCTTATGAAGTCTCATCAGATCATGAACTTGTTGGATCCTCTTATCATCATCTCATTTCTTCTTTCTTCTCTCCGTGCTAACATAACATCACCAATGCATCCATCATGCATCCATCCTGCATCCATCTTGCATCCACAAACCATCAACATTCAGAAAAAACATCTCACATAAATAGTCATCATACATAGTCATGATCATAATATAGATTTGTTAGTCTAAGCACCTCATAAATCATACATTTGCATAAAACATCTATTACATAATCATATAGGCATTATTGCATCATCATCTCATTGGCATTCTCATCCATACCATCCATTTTGAACCTCTTTATCGTGAGATCGACCCTCAAAAAAAGTCTTTTCGCTCAATCTCTCGAGGGGGAAATGTACTAGTGTACTTCTATCCATTGGGGCATCCAAAAAAATCATAAAGGTTTTGAATTTTGATCGTGGCAAGTTTATTCTTTGAACCAACGCAGCAAGTACATTGCTTCAAAGAGGGGAAAAATGTAGACACGTGAAATTGACATCATGCATTTACTTAATTCATATTTTCCTATCAATTAAATAAACCAAGTTTAATTGATTTAATCTCTAGGGATCATCCATCTAAAATTAAATAAATTAACTTTATTTAATTTGATCCTATCATTATCTCCCTTAGCTAAATAAATCAAATATTTATTTAACTAAATCTTTATCACCTTTCATCTCCCTTTGATTTGATTTAAATTCCTAAATCTAAGTCAAATGGGTCAAAGCATCTAACATCATTTTAATTAATCTAATCCATGATTAAATGCTAATCCTAATCACTTGTATTCTCTATATTTTGCCACTTGCACATGAAATTGCATTTAATTGATTTATCAAAATCTTTATTTACTTTCAACTTGGCATAAAGGGAGAATATTCTCCAAGTTTGAATGTCCCCCCAATTTGGCATGTACATCCAAAAAAGCAATTAATAAGCTCTTATATATCTCTTGCACAAGTCAAGCTTAGCATTTAACTCATCTTCTCATCAAATTCAATTTTGAATCTCCCCCTCTTTAGCACATTGACCAAAATGTGCTCATTCCTCAACCTATTGCAAGTTGACAAGTGGCTTCATCTCATTGGTCCAACCTTTATCTCACATTGCTCTCTTATGAGCATTCTTTCAACTTGAAAATCTATAAATGAAAGGCCTCATTCTTCATCAACACATCTACAATTCATGCAAAGTTACTCTCTTCACATTGAGAGCTAATTTTTCCCATCATCATTTGTAACATGAAGCTTATCAAGGATTGGGAAAGGGCTTCTTTCCACATCAAAGAAGCACCAATCCACTATGGGATAGATATGTATCTTGCTTTTATGTTCTCAATTAGTTTGTGTTGTTATCTTGTTTATGAAGGCATGATGCATTATTTCATAGGAGCATTTAAAAGGTTTGCATATCACTAATCCATGTTTGATATTTTAGAGTGTTTGCAGATTTTGAAGGGTGCTCACAGTTAGTAATCGGTAATCCAAAATCAGAAGACACATCAAAACACAATGTAATGGACAGGAGAAGCATGTTTAGGTACCAAATAAAGGTTAGTGATTTATTAATATTTTAAGCAGTAATATATAGTACAGTACAACTTAATGGCTGAAAAGGCATAGTGTTCTATTTTGATGGCTATGAAAACTAAAATATAAAGCTGTATATACATTGGAAGTCTTTTCTTCTTTCTGTCCTGGTATGTGGTGTCTGTTGGATCCATATTTTCCTGCTATAAAATTGCATGTTCTTAGAAGGTTCTGGAAAAGTTAGATCAAGTTAGAAATTTTCCAAAGAAATACAAATTTTTAATAAAAAATGGAACTGAAAATTCATATCCTTACCATGTTCAGTTGATATTATCATTAAGATTGCAATATAGAAAACAATAGAAAATGGTGGATATCTTGAAACAATCAGTAGTGAAGGGTTAAGCTTTCCAGAATGTACCTATCACAATGTGTTACTAAAGAATGACAATTGCTTGATGCAAATTTTGGTGCAATTTTCCATATTGCCATAGTGTAGGATAACTACATTTGCTAAGCTACAAATAGCTTTTTAGCTAGGTGGAGGTGTGATATTAAGGTGTGCAATAAAGATGAGAAAGACTACATTTTGCGGTCAACTGGAGGGTGAAGCCTACTCTTGGACATGGCTATTGAGCCTTATGGCATTGTCCTAGTAATGGCCAGAGTGAAATATGAGTTTCCACAATCCATTGAGGCATACCCCTGAACATGCAAATAACGATGATGGTTATTGCTACAAAACACAGCTACAAAAGTTTAAATTGATGTATCAAAATCAAGAATGAATGGATAATAAGCACAAAAAATATCTTTGGTGACCTCATATGGCACACCAATTATAACTTCATCCATATATCGACATTCCAATACACTAAGACTATGCTAATGGAAATGCATAATAGGATAATCTGGTCCTCTGTTTTAACTATCAAACAGAAAGGAAAGAAAAGAAGAAAATATTCATTCAAATGTGATAACCATAAACTATTAACAATCATTAAATTCTCATAATATAATCAAACAACTAAGATCACAAAATTGAAAAAAGCACAAATTATTGATTCAAATAAATCTATTAAAGATTCATGAGCTCATCATATCATTTGAGGAACATACCTGCATTTCATCAATATCAACCTTCAAGAACACAACATTTGTGTATTTTTTTATAGTTCATCAAAGACTGGACTAATAATCCGACAAGGACCACACCAATTTGCAGTGAAATCAACAACCAGTTGTGTACAACCATAATCAGGACTTCAATAAACAACACAAACTGAACAATGGCCAAATATCACATTTGTTATAAATCTACAGGAAAAACAACTAATCCGTCTATGACATTTGGATTTTGTAAGCCATATTACTTATTGCAAACTTCTTTCAGATAAGCCACTTAGATAAAAGAAATTTTGAAAGCACTCCTATTTTACTACGATTGATTGAAACAACCTTTTCTGTTTTCAAACGGAAAAATTACATTGACAAAAAATACATAATTGCCTTAAATATAGTCAATTCCTCCTGGGTGTAGAAGAAACAGAGACTAAAAATCAACAAAATAGGGGAAAACAAAGCAGATAAGAAAACAATATGCTACAACATACAAAATATATCTTTATTATTGATTAATCTGATATTACAATAGCCTTTGTATATATAATAAAAAAGAGGCGGTTTACAAACTTGGAGTACACGAAAAGACTAAATAAAATAAACTTAGACTATAAACGGTGAAGAAGCTAGTTGCTCAGGCGGTGGAGAAGATCAGATTGTAGGCGGTTGAGAACTTTCAAGAAAATATAAAAAGATTCCAACCCAGCGGTGATTAATTACTCTTTTTCTAATACTCCCCCTTAATTATGAACCACTGGGGATCATCAAAAAAAATTCATCAAACTTCACTTATGCTGTAATGATCAAAAACTCCTAGACAGCTCCACAAATACTAAAATGTTTCTTTTTCCAATGGCTTTGTCAATATGTCAATAAACTGATCTTGTGATCTGCAATATTCCAAACAAATTTCTTTGTTGTTTACCAATTCCCTGATAAAATGGTAATGGGTGTCTATGTGTTTGGTTCTTTTATGAAAAACATGATTTTTTGATAAAGCAATGGCTAAATTGTTGTCACACAAAATCTGAGTCTCTTCTTGTTGAGGAGGCATCAAATCAATCAACATCCGTCTCATCCATACAACTTGGCATGTTGCATTTGTTGCTACTACATATTCAACTTCAGTTGAAGAAAGAGTAACAATGGGCTACTTTTTTTATGCCCATGATACAACACCTGTACCCAAATGCAATGCGTAACCTAAGGTGCTTTTTTTGTCATCAACGCTGATCACTGTCTTTGTATCCAATTAGCTTGAATTCATCTGAAGTCGAATACATAATTCCAAAATTCTTTGTGCCACTAACATATCTCTAAATTCTTTTACCAGCCTGCCAATGAGAGTCTTTTGGAAACTCCATAAATCTTGAAATCATACCTACAGCGTACATAATGTCAGGTCTTATGGCCATCAAATACATTAGACTCCCAACTAACCTTTTAAACAGTGTAGGATCAACACTTGATCCATCATCCTCTTGGATTAACTTCAAATTTTTCATAACTAGTGTTGGGGCTGCCTTACAATTCAACATATTAAATCTTTTCAATACTTCACCAGGATATTTAGATTGCGAAATAAAAATTCCAGAATTAGATTGATGGACTTGGATGCCCAAGAAATATTTCATAAGCCCAAAATCCATCATTTCAAATTCACTTTTCATTGTTTTCTTAAAAGAATCTATACAAAGATTACCAGTGAATATCAAATCATCCACATATAAACTCACAATTAAAATTTTGCCTTGCTCATTGATTTTGATATACAAGGTAGGCTCACTGCTACTTCTTTGAAATCCATTCTGAATCATATAAGAGTCAATCTGACTATACCAATCTCTAGGAGCTTGTGTAAGTCCATACAACACTTTCTTCAACCTGTACACCTTGCCTTCCTGACCCAAGATTTCATAACCTTGTGGTTGTTTCACATATACTTCCTCTCCAAATAATCCATTTAAAAATGCATACATTACATCCATTTGATAAGTAGGCCATCTATTTTGTGCTGCAATGGCTAACACTATCCTTATTGTATCCAATCGTGCAACAAGAGCAAAATTTTCTTTGTAATCAACTCCTGGTTGTTGTGTGAAACCTCTAGCTACTAACCTTGCCTTGTGCTTCTACACTTTTCCACTAGCACTATGTTTGGTTTTGTAAATCCATTTCACACTAATCACATCTTTTCCTTTAGGAAAATCCACTAACTCCCACGTGTGATTCTTTTCAATAGCATTAATTTCTTCATGCATGGATTGAGCCCATGTTTCTTCTTTTATAGCTTCCTCAAATGATAATGGATCACCAAATTGAGAAAGTAAAGCAAATAATGAATTAGCTGTATCAACATTATATAACTCACTTAAACTCCTTGTTTTGTATGGTAGCATGCTTATCAAAGTTGGGTTTGAAGAAGCACTGTTGTTCGCTGAGTTTGATGGACTTGCTCCAAGTATTCGAGCTGAAGGAGTTGTTGGAGTTTGTTGTGGTGTCTATTTCACCCTTGAAGATCTCCTTGTTGTAGATGAAGGTATAACTTGGGCTACAACTTGTGATGTTTGTGTAAGCATGGGAGGAATTGTATAAGTTGTACCTTGAGGTGTAAATACCTCATCCACCGTATCATCATGTGAGGCAGCTGAGACTATGTTCACAGTCTTAGCTATACTTCCATCCTATACTTCTTCTTCCACAAATTGAACATCTCTACTGATTATGACTTTCTTTATAATTGGATTAAACAACTTGTATGCTTTTGTATCCTCTGAATAACCAACAAAATTGCACTTTTCACTTTTATTGTCCAACTTCTTTCTTAGCTCATCAGGTACATGAGCATATGCCACACAACCAAATACTTTAAAATGAGAAACACTGTGTTTCATGCCGGTCCATGCCTCTTGAGGAATTCTATTTTTTACACATTTCGTTGGACATCTGTTTATTATATAAACAGTAGTTGCTACTGCCTCAGCCCAATACTCTTTTGGTAGATGCTTTTCTATCAACATGCTTTGGGCCATCTCCATTATGGTTCGGTTTTTCCTCTCAGCCACACCATTTTGCTGTGGTGTGTAACTAGCTATAAATTGTTTATGAATACCATGCTTCTTACAGAAATTAAAAAATTCATTTGAAATGTATTCACCTCCTCCGTCTGTTCTTAGAACTTTAATATAGTAACTGCTTTGCTTTTCCACAAGAGCTTTAAATTGTTGAAAGTAAGAAAATGTATCAGACTTGTGTCTAAGAAAATAAAACCATGTTTTTCTTGTGAAATCATCAATGAATGTCAGAAAATATGAGCAACCTCCAATGGACAGTGTTTGCATTTGACCGCATAAATCTGAGTGCACAATTTCTAGAGGTGCTCTTGCTCTAATTGATTTACCAACATGGAAAGATTCTTTGTGTTGCTTTCCCAATATACATCCTTCACATATTCTCTCTGGTTTTTGTATCAAAGGAAAACCTTTCACCATGTTTTTCCTATGCAACAAATTTAATCCACCAAAATTTAAGTGCCAAAATCTGAAATGCCAAAGCTATGATTCATCTTTGACAACTAATTGAAATGCTGATTGCATTTCTACAATATTGTCTTGTTCTTTGGAGCTAGATTGAACAAATCCAGTGCTTGTTTGTATTGCTGTTTTAGATTGTGCCAAATCTTCGAACTGTGTGCTACTTTTTAAATATGAATGTTCTAGCTTAAACATAGTTTCAGATTGTGTATCATTTGATTTACAAACAACTTGAGTTGTTTTTTTCTTCAAGTCAGGTTTAATTCTCAATGGAAACATTCTATTACTTGTCATTTGCACTCTTGCAATCAGCTGGTTGCTAGGCAATATATCCAAAATCACAATCTATGTATTCTCCATGTAAACTCTATAACCCTTCTGGATCAATTGACCAATACTCATCAAATTATTTTTCAAACCATCAACATAATACACATCATGAATAACCTTATGCTCCCCCTTTTTAGTTAAAAAAATCAACTATACCTTTGCCTAATACAGTCACTTTGTTATTGTTCCCAAGAGTAACCTCGGTTTGCACTGACTCATCCAAACTAGAAAATAAATCCACATTTCAAGTCATATGATTACTACACCTTGAATCCAAATACCAAATATCACAGGGACTTTCTTGAACAATGTTACATTCATTAGGGGAATAGGTAGGAATTGCTTTAGCAATCCTAGTACTTGCCATGAACATAGAACTTGTTGGTGTACTCCCAGACTGATTTTGACTTTGATTTTGTTTTAGATTATTCTGGTCGTATTGTCTCTTCCTACACTCATTTGCATAATTCCCAAGTTTCTTATAGTAGTGACATTGAATATTAGATTTCTCAAATCTATGACCACTTGAGTGGCTAAAATTTTGAGTTTGAACTCTTCCAACAATATTTGTAGGACTGTTGTTGCGTCCTCCTCTAGTGTAACTCATTCTAGAACTAAACTTATGCCTTCCTCTACCACGAATTATAAAAGCTTGAGATGAAAATGAATTTTCCAAAGAGATATGTGACCTATTCAACCTATATTCATGATTTATCAGTGAGGCATGTAGGTCATCAACACTAAATTGACTCATGTCTTTTGTTTCCTCTAGGGTCACAACAAGAGGATCAAATTTTGAAGGGAGCCTTCTAAGTACTTTTTTTGAAACAACCTTCCTATCTTCAACAAAATCTCCATGGGATTTCATTTAATTGACCAAACCAACAACATGGTTGAAAAAGGATTCTACAGAATTTGACTCTTTCATTAATAAGTTTTCAAACTCTCTTCTAAGCAATTGTAATTTTGTAGTTTTAACCTTGTCCATACCTTGGTAAGCCACCTGCAAGGTGTCCCATGCCTCCTTTGCTTGCTTTCCTGCTACTACTCTTGGGAGTATGCTTTCATACATCACCTGATGAATGTAGAAGAGTGCTTTTCCATCTTTCTTCCTTTGCTCCTTCAAAGTGTCTTTCTCAGCTTGTGAGAGTGCATTGAATGTTGCAGCATCTGGGGGTTCTATATATCCATTCTCCATAATTTACCATACATCCTGTGATCTAAATAGGGCTTTCATGGTCAATGACCAATATTCATAATTCTTGCCAGTAAATAAAGGAGTCTACAGACTAGATAGAGTAGCACCAGAAGAAGAAGCCATTGATATCAATTAGTGTTGAATCAAAAGAGAATAGATAACTAGGCTCTTATACCAATTTGTAGAAGAAACAGAGACTAAAAAGCAACAAAATAGGGGAAAACAGAGCAGATAAGAAAATAATATGCTACAACATACAAAATATGTCTTTATTATTGATTGATCTGATATTACAATAGCCTCTATATATATAATCAAAAAGAGGCGGTTTACAAACTTGGAGTACATGGCAAGACTAAATAAAATAAACTTAGACTATAAATGGTGAAGAAGCTGGTTGCTCAGGTGGTGGAGAAGATCACATTGTAGGCGATTGAGAACTTTCTAGAAAAGAAAAAAAGATTCCAACCTAGTGGTGATTAATTACTCTTTTTCTAATACTGGGCAAGGTATGGGCTACCTTTAAAGCTACATACAGTAAACTTGAATCGCATTCTTAAGATTTGTAGACCTGAATCTTGCTCAACATAACTGTCACTTTACAACCTCATCCATCCGTTGGAAATATGGGCCACCTTCTCACGTTAAAGAGGATCTATACCCGGGACACAAATTTAATAATTGTATATAAAATATTAGCAATGTGATTTATTCTTTTTGTATACTTTGCTAATTGGCATATCTAGTTTTTTCAAAATAATACCTTACTTGATACCACTTATGCTATAATCAGTTAGGGGTAAACCCACAATAGTGGGTTACAATTTTTCCAACAAAGAAAAATTAGAAATGCTCATCAAAAAAATTAAAATGGTTTACCCCTTCTAATGAAGGGGGTTCGAATGAACCCTCCCCCCTTCTAATGAACCCCCCTCCCTTCTAATGAACCCCATTTTGCACCATATAAGGGGGGTTCGAATGAACCCCCTTCATTAGAAGGGGGGTTCTAATGAACCCCCTTTTTTCACCTTCCCCTCCACCATTTCAAAATTTATGCATTTTTTTACTATCGAAGCTTGGGAAGGAGGTGCAAATGGAGTCAACTTGATAAACCAAGTTGGATGATTGTAGAGATTGAAACATGCTTTCCAACAACTATAAATTTAATATATTTTGTTTTTATATTATATTTTATTTTTTAGTTTTACTGAACATAGGTTTTTCACTGAACATCAAGTTTAGTGAAAAATCATTGTGGAAAAATATTAAATTTGAGAAAAAAAATTTGAAAAATATATACGCCCTAGGTATTGGTGTCCTCATTCTAACAAAATAAAAATTTGAATTTCAATACATACCAAAAAAGTTATGCGTGCCGAAGTGCACCTATGTCTAAATTGTAAATGTTTTGACTTCAAAACTTAATTAAAAAATAATAATTCAACAAAACATTATGAAACAAAATGAAACCAATAGATACCAGTGTTAGCAACCTAAATTAAAAAGAATCAAAATTTTATCCTTTGTAGAAAAAAGTTATGTGTGTCGAAGTACACATCACTTTTAAAAAATGTTGTTTACTATTAAAAACTAGTTATCAAAGGAGACGCAAAAAAAAAAACAATTTAATTCCAATTTTTTGTAAAAAAATATATTTAAAATCTACAGAAAAAATCTCACAAATCACTAGTTTACATCATTTTCAAATTCCTAATAGTTTACCTACTATAGGTGTCAGAAAGTGAAGTTTTTTTTTAAAATGTTGATTTCAGTGTCAAGTTTGGCCAAAAAGTGTAACCCATTATTGTGGGATGACCCTTAGCAGTTTAGTCCCATCAAGCTTCTTAGGATTGTGGTGAATCTCTGAGTAATGCTGTCCAAATTACAATTTTTATCCTAAATATCAAATCCTTTTTCTATGAATGTTTTTTTATTTGATAGACCTTAGAAAGTAAGTTCAAAAAGTGAGATTTTAAAGAGGCCACAAGGAGAAAATATTGATGGTTTAGTTGGTAGGTCATATCTACTTGGAGTGGTAATATTTTGGGTGAATGTTGAGTTATTTATGCTTTTGGTACCTTCAAATCTAAAGCTCTAAAATTCCCCAAAGGGTGCTTGACATTTTCTAAGGCCACTTTACATGAGAAGCAGAAAGAGCTTCCCAAATTTGAAGCATAATCATGGCATAAGGATGAGGCTCTTGCAAATCCAGTCATTATGAAAGGATAATCATAGTCTCGAGAAGAGACTAGATATAAATTTATTGCAAAGTCCACAAAAGGCTGGACACCTTGCAGTTAACAGAAGGTCAACCATACTTTATTAGCTACAAAATTGCTTATATTCAACAAAAAGGATGTCTTAACAAAGCTGCAAGACTTGCAGAGCTACAAATCTTTTATGTTTGGTACCTTCCAAAGGTAGCTGGACATTGAAGGAGGATCAACAACAAAGGCCTTAGTTAGCCTTCCTGGGTAGTGGTCTACTAAATTTTTAATGTTGTCATGATTAAACTCAGACATGTAGAGCCTAATCTGAAATAACCTGCAATTGAATATTTGTCAAAAAGAAACATCTCCATTATAGGAATTCTAATTCAAATAGACTTCATCACCAGGATACAAACACCATGTTGATAGAAAAATGGCAAACCCAAAATTAAATGACTCAAAAACATTTATGGAAATGTGATTCTTATGGGGGAACTTTTCAATTTTTATGAAACATTGGATAGAATTTAAAAGAACTTTCGAAATAAAGTTATGTTACTCGAGCATAATGAATGAGACAGATAATTATACTACAAGAACTAATAGTTGATATGTCATTACAGATGTTCTAGAATCCCAAAAGTCCCAAGCGTCCACACAAAAATGTTTGTAAAATAAGAAAAATATGTTATTTAACAAAATGTTCCAACAGATGCACATACAACTTTTTATGTGGGCGTTCCTGCAGAACATATGCATGCCACATTAAAGTTTGATTGAATGATGATTTGGTTTCATCTAACTATTCGGATATATTCATAGCGTAGTGTTGTTTTTAACTATCTTATCGTATTCAAATCTAACAAGACTTATTTCTTAAATGCATAACTGGATCTTTTTTTTTTTCTGGATAAGGGCATCCCAGAAATACAATGCAAAAGAAGTGTTTGTACTGGATGCAATAGCAACCTCTAGTGTAAAAACAACAAACGAGTATACCTGAAATGGTTTAGGCAAAAATATAAGCACATAAGGAAATGTGAATCTGCTTATTTAAGATAAAGGCTCCCCTTGTTTATTTTTCGGTTCAAATATTGCTTCTTATGCTTAATTACTAAGTCCTCTCTTAATATGTAATATTTTATCACTCTTAACTAAATCTCCGATTATGTATAGTCTGGAAATTACTTACCATTTTATCTAGATAAGTAGCATTCAGATACTTTGAAATATTACTCAAATTCAAAATAAGTAGCACTAAGAAAGTGGCATTCATGGTTATTTTTTAACCATATAATTATGCAATGAGACCTGTTGCTGGGATCATAAATTTGATCCAATTGACTTGTAATAGCACTATATTCCAATTTTCCAGGTGAATGTTCCTTATTGTTGCAGTGAACAAAATTTTATGTCCGCATGAGTCCTACCCAAGCTTTTAATCAGGATTTTGAAAAAATAAAAGCTGAGTGCTAGTGCTTTGGATTCTTGACTTTAATTCTGAATTGAATTAATGTACACCTTCCATGTGAGTGGCTTTTGGTCTGATTTCCCATTCAAAATCAGAAAAATCACTCTGGACTGAACAAAGGCAATGTCTAGGTAACAGTTATGATACTATAGATTGATAGATCTAGGCTCTAGCTATTGGATTCTGATCATTCTTCTCTGAAGCACTCCCTCATTGGAAATACTGTTCTTAAAAGAAATCCTCTGTTTCTCTCTTTGCTGGTATAAGCTTTATGTTTTTGGGAGGCTATGGGTTGAGATAAAACAAATTATGTTCCTTCTAGTCATATTGTAGAGTTTCTGTTGAGGGTATTTTAGACTAAGAAGGCAAATAAAAAGGAATCAGGAAATAATAAATATAAGTGAACTAATAGAGGGTGGATTTAGTTGATAAGGATCTTACAGTTTTTGGAACTGGAATTTTTGGTGATCCTGCTTCATTCTCACAATCTGCACTCATAAAAAGAAAACAAACAAAAAAAAGTTTCAATTAAGGGTCAGTTGTAAAAAGGAAAAAATGTTTAATTGCACAATATAACAAAAGACTGCCCATCCGGCACACTGACAGTTCCTGTTTACGATATTGGAATTTCAAACAGAATTAGTGGTAATCAAGTCTTTTTACTTACAATAACTGGTCAAGCCTCGTCATCTCGACCGACGACAAAGGCTAGACCTTGTGCAAGTTCTGCAGAGAACTCATTTGCTATCAAATGCTCTGCATTTTATAAAAATATTGTTGAAAAATTCAGTACATAGAATCATGTCTAAGCATTTAAACGATATTAAACCTTTAAAACAAAAAACATGTTACAAAAAGCTCTAATGGAGCCCTAAATTTGGTTTTGAAACATCAATCTACACAGGAAAAGGGGCCAGCTTCATCACTTTTGTGGTTAAGGCAATTTCACGGAAACACTCAGTCAAATCTTTGGTAGTAATAATGCTATAAGCACCCAATTTTGGTACTAAAAGCACACAAGAATAAATGCATTTGAAGTTTTGGTGAATAAACTTGTCAGCATTCGGGCAAGACAAAAGTAAGGCCATTGAAAGCAAGGGTTATCAATCTCTACAGGAAAAGTTTTGGCTTTTGTATAATTTAGGAGTAAGGACAAAAGGGAATTACCAACAGGAATACTGTCTCGCCATGCAAGGCACGCCCTCAACTGCTTTCTTTGCATTGTTCCCTTGGGCTTTTAGAACTCTTTCTAAAAGCAAGCTTCGTCACAGTAACATTTCTGCATTGCAGAGCAAATTATTCGAGCAACTTCATCAAAATTTCACAAATTTTAGGGAAACTCTTAAAAAATGAATGAGATTGTCCAGAAGCAAAATCAGTATCCTTTATTCCTAAATTTTCTGTGGTGAGCTTGAAAGAATAACTTAAGTGGTCAAATTTATTGCTCATAATAATTCTGAACAGAATATAAATTAGATAATGATGTCCAAGGATCACAATTCAAGGAAGACATCAACAACATAGAAGAACTTAAGACATAGATGCTATAAAAGAGCAAGAGTCAACAAACAATATTGACATATTGTATGGGTTGTAGGTTTTCCTTCAAATCCATCACCCCTAGCATACATGTCATCTTGTTTGTGACATGTATCAATCAACAGTTTGCTGAGCTACTTGTCCTTGCAACCCCTAAACCTGTGTCGATATAGCCTGAAGTTATGCTACACAAGTAGTCATACTCTAAAGGAAAATTCAGAGCAGCCATAAATTAGCGGAAGACATACGTTGGGTGTCTCCAACTCCGTAAATGTCCCGCAGACAACAAGTCATGCAAATGCAACAACCCTAGCATGCGTGAATGCAAAATGTGGAAGCACAGACAAGGCACTTGAATTGCCTTTTACTATGCCACGCACCAAGCTTCAGTTCCACGTGCCCTTCATAAAAAAATAGACAAAAGATTAGGTAGTCATTTTTAATACTTTCTCCTCTTCTTTTTATTGGACAGCCTTCTCAAGATTCTTTTTAAGAAATCTAAACCCCCAGCAAATTAGCGAGCAGTCAGATAAATCATTAATTTTAATGCAACAAAATAATACTAAAATGAAAACTTGGGATTATGATGTCTTGCCCACTTCCCAATGCACGGATTAATAGACTTTTTGCTCGCTTGAAAACATTAGTCTTCCCCTAGATAGGCAGGGACTAACAAGGAAGCAGTAAAGGAACCAACAGCTCCTATGGAGGAGAATCAAGTGTTGACAAAGGAACCAGAAGTTCATGTGGAAGAAGAAAAGACAGAGAAAGACAATACCTAGAGTTAATATTTGTATTTATATTCTATCATCGCATATAATTTTATTAATAGCTAATATGGTATTAGTAAGTTATCCATACTAAATCTAACCCGTTTAGTCCTCTCTTGATCACAGACTTAGAAATAATCTACTTAAGGATTCCTACCTTGAACCACCACAAGATTTACTCTCATCAAAACAACATGCTAGAGTAGACCATTTATTAGAAAATACTAATGAATCTAGGAATTCCACGTGCTTTGTAAAAGATGAAAAATTTGGAACATATCCAGCCAAACATAATCAGAAAGAGTCTGTACAGCAGTAAAAACTATCTGCATTCATTGAATATACCCAGCAATAGAGCAAAGATGAAACTATTTAATTACATTTAATTCTGCACTGTGAAAATTTGGAGTCAACGTGGGATGGGAGGAGTTAGAGAAGTGAAATCTCACATGTTTGAACTGTCAAGGAAGATATTGCAACCGCGGACAGAAAATAGCAACATTAACAAGAGCCATTTTAAAAGAGATCAATGGATTGAATGCAAGTACGTACTGCCTATTTGAGAACTTCGACAATTTTACATCATGCAAGCAAATATCATGGACACATCAAAAAGTAATTCAATGATATTGATTTATGTTCGATTTTGGATTATTTTAACTCTGAATTGAAATCAATTGCTTTACTATTTAATTGGTTCTTGTTGAATAAAATAAAATATTTAAGATAAAATATATGAGAGTAAAGTAAATAAGAAACACTTCAATATATTATTGAATAGAAAATTACATAACAATTTGATGATTTTTGAATAATTACAATGGCAGCTTGCTGCTGTATTTATAGATTTATGGAAATATCTGGAATATCTTAGAAAGACTAAGAGAAGACTCAAAAAGGAAAAATCTAGAAAAAGACTAGAATGAGATAGAAGTTTCTATCTAAAGATGGAAGTTTCCATAATCTAGAACATTCCATAAGATAAACATTATCTCCGACACTAAGACTTCTAATTACATTATCAAATAAACATTATTTCCAACAGTTCTAATGGTTCATTTTCAAAAACATTCTGCACAACCCATTAACAGGCAACCAAATTCCAAAGTTTGTCTTAACTAATAGAACAAATTCATCTACTTTCCAAGTCATATACATTTGTTTATCTTACAATCAGTATAATGTAAGAATTTTTTAAAACAAGGAGTATTGGATGAAATACCATTTGCTATTAGTCATTATCAATCTTGTAACAAAGATTAAACTATAAAGAAGGATGAGTCACATAGAGTTAAGGCTTGACCAAGTGACAATTTTATTTGCAATTAATAAAGTCAGCATAATCTATTTCATGTCCATAGAGTTTATGAGGATCATATCCATTCAACTCGACATGTTGTGGGACCATTTTCCCTGGAGGAATGGTAAATGGTTGGAAATTTGTGTCATTAATGACAAGCCCTATGAGTTTGGCCTCTTCTTTCCCCTAGCCTAAAAGGAGAGAAAGTCTAATGTTATTTGCATCCCATGTACTACAAGCATTTATAACTTTATAATCAATTGGAACCACCCAAATATGTGGTCCCTTAGGCATGTGTGAGGCATTTTGCAAGTATTTATTAGGTACTCTTAATTCTTATAATTTGTAAATCTAAATATTTAACAAGTTGATTTTACAAAATTGAATTTTTTTTTATTTTTTTAAAAAATATTGTTTTTGATTGGTTGAAAACTAAATTATTAATAACTAATTGGTCCCATCCCATTGTTGGAGAGTTTGGAGTTGTATGGTGTTGGATTGCTCAAACACTTGAAGCCTTCATGATTGCTAGCAAAATCTTGATTGAATGTGATGGAAAGATGGCCTAGATGCTCAAGATGAATGCTCTCAACTCAATAGTTGAATTGACATGACTTAACTATGAAAATTTTAGGTGATGAATGTGAAGGATTAAAAGTTATTTTATAGATTTTAAGAAATTAGATCAAGGGTCAAAATTGAGATTCAATTCCCATAAAGAAGGGTTGAGATTGATCCTCAACACCTACAGATGAGAGTGAATCAAAAAAGATCAAAGGATGCGATTAGTTAGAATTCAAATATCTCCACCATTTTAGGAAAATGGTTAGAATATTTTAGATAAAGGTGGAGATTAGATTTGAAGAGCAAGGGCTAGAAATAGTTGAGACAAGTTAAGTCAAGATATTTTGAAAAGAAATATTCCTTGAGAATATGCTTTGTGGAGGGAAAATAGGATAATTGAATAATTATGGAAGAGAAATATTAGAAATGGAATAATTAAATAATTAGGATTATTTAATTATATGGGATTATAAGAAATATTAGATGTGTCTAATTAAATAATTAAAATTATTCAACTAGGGTGATAAATGAGAAAATTAGTGATAAAATAGTGAATTAATTAAACAACTCAAGATTATTTGATGTTAAAATGGGGTTAATTATGCAAATTATGTGAAATGATGCTGAATGCAACAATGGTAATGAAAATGATGTCAATGATGGAAACATGGAATTTTAGAATGTGTGATATGTGTTAGACATTTTTACATGTCTGTACATTTTTCCCCTCTTTGACACAATGTACTTGCTATGTTGTTTCAAAGAATTTGATGCTTAGATCAAGATTGGGAATTTTTTAAAGATGCCCCACTATGCTCTGATGGTCAGCAGAAGAATGATAAGATGTTGGGTTTCCCCCTCGAGAGGTCGGCTAAAAAAATTGCTTTTTCAGGTTGGGCTCGCAACAAAGTTTAGGATTAGTTTAGATGCAGACGATGAAAAATTAAGTCCTAGGGGTCATAGATTAAGCTCAAGATGATCCAAAGTGCTGAAAATTCAACCTAGGAGGGTGATCGTGGGTGAAAACCTATAGTTTGGGAGTTAAATTTGAAATTAGGGTTCATTTGCTCCTCATTTGTACATTTAGCTTTAGAGGATTTTTGATCTCTAATGATCTAGTGCTTTAGATGTGCATTTTCTATGGCAATGATTCTAGGAGTTCCACATCAATCTGATGCAGTTCAACAGTACCAACAGCCAGTCAGTGTAGGGGTTGCGGTATGCAAGCTTCTAACTTTTTCTTTCACATTTTTTTGTTTTTTGTTATTAATAGGAAAAGTTAGGATAAACAATAGTGGTAGCCTTTTAAGATTGTCACCTATATTGTGGTTTGATTGTGCTTGTAGTTTTGTTGTGCACACTCTTGAAAAAGGGTGACGCTATTGCTTAAAGTTAGCGCTATTGCTCAAAAGTGATGAGCTAGAATGTTTGTGGTTGCGAAAAATGAATGTGTGTATTCCATAATTAGGACAATGTCGCTATTGCACAAGAGCGAAACTCTTGCATGTCAAACATATTTGCCTTTGCAAAACCTGACCACTCTTGTAAACTAATAGGCTCGCTATTGAAAATTTTTAACACAATTGCTTAGAAGGATGCTCGCTTTTGTAGAAAAACACTGGTTTACTTGATTTAGGTGCATATTTAGGTTTCTCAACTAGATTTTTTAGAAAAATTGACTTTATGGGTTAAATGTTTGCAAGCCACACTACATCCCCTATATGCTAAAGTCTGTAGACCACAAATCCTCAATAGAATAGCGTAGTTCTAGGAGTTGGAGAGGGATTTTCTAGAGGTTGTTGGATTAGACCACATCACATATATGCCTGAGATTTGGGTATATCAAGCCATGACGATAGTGCTAGTAGAGCATTGGCAATCAAAGACAACAACCTTCCACCTTCCCACAAGAGAGTGCATCGTTACCCTCAAGGATGTTTGGATGATTTTGCATATTCCTATCCATGATGATTTGGTTACATATGATGTTAGGAGAGGTACATAGGCTATGTAGAGGCTTTTGGGTGTTTGACACTTAGTAATGGTTAACTCTCAAACCGATCTTACTCCTTTCTTGGATTATGTAGGTGATATGGTTATTGTGCTAGTTGGTTTGATCATTGATCCTTTGATGCTAGATAGGATATCATAGAGATTTCTACTTAGTTAGGGCATTGTTAATGACCATATGATGGAGGTGGGGACCCGATATGCATGGGGACCCTATGTACTAGCACATCTATATCATGACATGAATGAGATAATTTACCATGAGGATAGTAGCATTTCAATGAGTGTTAGCCTACTCCATGTTTGGGCATGGCAGCACATTGTGATCACTCGACCAATGGGCATTGATCAGAGAGATGTCGAGGATCCATATTCATACAAATATCATGAATGGATCTATTGCCGATATCTTAGCAGATTATAGTACTAGAGATCTATTTTTGATGATGAAAAAGTTCATGTGGAGGACATACCTAGATAGTGAGGTCTAGGTCGATGATCATGAGCACTTAGTTGATTACAAATAGACATGATACCTCATTGCTAGAGTGGATACCATTTTGGAAAGGTATCTTCTTGATAGAGTCCTTCAATAGTTCGAAGAGAGGCAGGTCACACTCGCTAATAATTATCATGCTAGATATGCACGAACTAGGAGAAAGGTCAATACATGGGGACTTTGGGTGGATTCCAAGAGAGCGGTATTGAATTTTAGAGGAATAGTGCTACCTTTTGGATGGGGTTGGGAAATCAGACCTAGGGATCTAGGGATGATTCACAATTTTGACACATGGTGGGACAAAAGACAACAAATCAAATTTACCACTTCCGCAAGAGGAACATGTGCAGGGGGTTTAGTTATAAGCCAAAGGAGGAGAGGTGGTGTCATAGGTAGAAAAGAGGCTGGGCAGTGACAACGTATCACTCCTGAGTAGCATTAGAGGGAAAAGCGGAATGAGCATGATGATGGACAGCATGATGGGAATGTGTCCAAGTATCAAAGAGATACGAAGAGAGATAGATAAGATCCCAGTCATTAGCATGTACAGGTACCTTAATCATCCCCACCAAATGGAGATTTAACAGCTTGGATCACATAATTCATCACTGAGAGAGATCAGGCCATTCAAGATAGAGATGCTCAAGAAGGTGAGAGAGATGTAGAGATAGGATAAATACATGCCTCTGATACACATATATTCATCCTTATAGTTGAGCGGGATCAGGCTCTCAGGGAGATGGATGAGGCAGTACAATAGAGAGATCAAGAGTGGAGATAGATAGTTCAACTAGAGATAGCTTAGGCATCCTTTATCCATAGAGCATAGTACCAATAAGAGAGACTTGATCATGAAGGAGAGAACCTATTAAAGGACCCTCTATAAGGCTTAGGTTCTTAGGGCTTAAAGACGACCTAGGTTTGGTGCGAGGAGTAGCACTACAATAGCTGAGCCAAGAAAATTAGGTGCCATCATCCCGCATGAACCTCAAGGTATGTCTTCTACTCTACCCTCGATTGAAGGTATGCAATCTAGCCCACCTCAATTAAATATTGATGAAATTGCTAATGTTGAGATGTATGTACCTAGGAGAACACCACCTAGAATTTTGCGTAAAAATCCAAAGTATTTGATTAATATTGATGAGGATATTTTGTAGCACATGGAAGGTAAGATTTCAACACGCTCTTGTAGAAGATATGTTGATAAAATTTGGAAATTCTTCTTTGAAAGGCTAAATGAGACTGCAAGATGTCAACTATTTCTTGGAATGATGTGGGGTTTAATGTATAGAAAAATCATGGAGACTCTTGGGTTGAGAACATCGAATACATCAAGTGAAAACACTATTGTGAAGAATCTAATGGATTCTTATGAGAGTGTGGGTAAGACCTCACACTCAAAGGATAGTAATGTCACCCGACGTGTCATTACATCGACTTTGGTAAGCTATCAAACAAAGAGAGCTCGTCTCATTTAAAAAACAAGTGAACAAATGAGAATTAGTAGAAAAACTTTATCAAAAGCCGTTCAAAGGCGATGAAGAATTGAGGGCACTTATTCAAATAAATTATGGGAATTCTCGGGGAGACTGCCACAAAAAAGATAAAAAAGTTGTTGAAGCATTGAGAACACTAATTGAAGAGTATTGAAAGAATAATACAAGGCCATCTCTGAATCAAAGGGATGTCGTAAAAAGGAGAATCGATAGTCAGAACCATGCACCACATCCAAAGAATTTTTTGGATATGACTCAAACCCAATTTTTTCATAAATTTCAAAATGATTATCCTCAAATTAGTATTTCTCAAATATTTTTTGAAATGATTAATCCTTTTTATGTCAAGATAAATCACACACACACACACACTACTTGTTGTTGTAGACTACATATTGAATTCTCGAACCATTATGACATTTATCATTCTATATGTTTAGATTTGCATACTAATGATGTTTTGTATGATTGTGGCATAAAATCCCCACCAAAATCTTCAAGAGAGTTCTTATCAAAAAATTTATGTGAAATAGAGGATGGCCAAATATTCTACAGGACAACATGCTTGGATGGTTCATGCGAGTGTTGTGGTGGCTTGCAATGAATGCCAGTATGTCAACATATGGAAATCATAAATGAGGTGGGACAAAAACTAGTAGAGTTCAAGAAGTATAAAAAAGTGGCATACATTACAAAAGATGGGTCTCAAGAAAAAAAGGTGTGATTTGGTTATTCAAAAGATTCTACTGTATCATTTTATGTCCATGTTTTGTGACAATATAGTGTATGAGTATGCAAGGAATACCCATAGAGCCTGATGGCTAGACACACAATTAAAACTATGCAAGGACACCTTTCCAGTTGGTAGAATAGTATTAGTGATTGAATTTGCAAATAAGTACACTCTACATCCACAATGTGAGGTGTAGTCACAGTATTACAACTCCACACAGGTTTCAATATTTGTGCACATAACATTCATTCATGCAGTTGATAGTACAAAGGACCCAAGGAAGGTATTGAGGGAGTATCACTTTTATATTAGTGATGATCGCACACATTCTATAGAGTTCATGCAAGGTTGCTTCCAGATGTTCTATAGTGATTTGGCTTAGAGGGGCATAACATATGGTCGACATATAATATGGTCGGATAAATGTGCAACATAGTTCAAGAACATGTGCATGTTCTACTGGTTGTGTAGGATGCATCTCACTATAGGTGTCCAACATATGTGGAACTTTTGTGAGGCCGGGCATGGAAAGGGGGAGCATGATGGTGCATGAGCATGCATGAAAAGAGCATTAGCATGAGAAGAGTTAAAGTATAAAGACAATGCAAATTTGACAGATGCAAGATCAATTGTCGAGTGGTGTAATGCTTTGATTGATCTAGGTAATGAAGGCATGCCTTTAGTTCATAGATTTTTTTGGTGGATGGATGATACTACCATTCCACCATATGAGGATTTTTGTACACTAACAAGGTTGAGTGAGCTACACTCTTTCCTTAGTTCAAATGTAGGTTCATGGAGTATCGATACACGTAAGATGACATACTTTTTTTCTTCATGTACAATGAAAGCCTGTAATGATTATGAGTCAGGGGTGTGGGTTGACAAATTGTTGACAAGTTACCTTAGCCCACTTCACACATATCACCCTCTGACGACATTGGAGCTAACACAGATGGAATCATTGATTGACTTTGACCACGTATTAGATCTAGTTCAACCAGGTAATATATCTACTTGTTTAGTTTTTGAAATTCCATATTGTTATCTGACTTTGTACTGTATTCGTAATGTTGACTAATTTCAAGTGATTTGCTGCACATATCAATGCAGGGCATATTTATGTAGTTATTTCAAATGAAGAAAATGAAAAGGGAACAAAATATTACTTATGTTGTTGTGTTGAGGCCAAAAATAAATTGGAAGCTCCAGTTATAGATGGAGAAAACATCGAATACACTATAGGCTCAGTTGTTGTTACTAGAATGTGGCTTAGAAGGTACCCACATAAGAGTGTTAAATAGTGGTTGTTTTAGGACTTTGACACGCATCGTAAGATTCTTCATTACACAAACCTTGTCGTGGCATCCAATGTTTGTTTGACCAAATATGGAGGTAGAACTTCGAACAAGACCTTGTGGAAGGTTTGTGATTCTGACCATGAGGCAATACTTGACACAATAAAGAGTAGAGCAGACTCAAATGGTTCATTGGATTAATTTGTAAGTATATGCACAATGGTTGTTATTAATTTATACTTGTATGCATGTTAATTTTTTTAATGCCAATGCTATCATCTTATTTTACTTTGTGTATCTATAAGTAACTTGGTAAACATTGATTGGTGTCCCCTTGTAGAAAATATAGATTTATGAGCCATCCAAGAGAATCTCTACCAGAAAAGCAATGCAGATTTATTTGAGTATCTTTAAGTAACCTTATCATGAGTACCTATGATATAGACATTATAAGAGCATATCAAATTTCAAGATATTTTATTCATGAGAGGTGTTGTGTGCAATAGGTATCTTGGAACTCCCAGTGAAGATGTATGACTAGGAGTGACTAAGTTGAGAGACTACTATGCCTATTTGTAAGTGCCTTCCATCTATTTTCATTTCATTTCCATTTTGGATGTTGTTTCTTTTTATTCTTTTACTTTGTGTATCTATAACTAAACTACTAAAAATTGATTGGTCTCTCCTTGTAGAAAATCCTGATTTATGAGCCATCAAAGAGAATCTTAGCCAAAAAAGAAATGGAACATCCTTATTTTGATGATCTTGAAAACTCTCAATTTTGATTTCAAGCCATTCTAAAAGAGTGTGTGAAGCTTTGTGAGGGAATATCAAGTTACTCATTTGAAGTTAACCTCATAATGAGAACCTATGATGTAAACATTATAAGAGAATCTCAAATGTATGAGTGACATTGTAAAATATTTGTGAGAACAGAGTACCTAAGTCATTGCAATGAGATTTACTGAAATATTGAAATTTGGTGCATGGGCGCCAAGGTTATTGAGAAAATTTGGTTCATGGAAGTTTTAAGTTAGTTTTGTGTTTTGAGTTTTGTTAATTGAATAAGGTCATATTAGACCAATTGATTTATAATGTAGTAAGTCATGTTAGTTACAAAAAAAATAGTTAGGCACAATTGGAAAAATGTAGAATTATTTGTAAAAGCTATTTAAAGCCTCTTGAAGGCTCAGACACAATGTAATTGTGTTGATAGAAGAAATTCAAAATTGACAACGTTTTCTCAGTATTTTGTTGAGTTTTCCGAACTTTCTTTCCCTTGTATGGACCTATACAATTCCTTCTTGCTCTGAAACCTTTGGAATTATGTGTAGTGTTAAGTAGCTTTATTTTGCATAATTTTGGAGGTTCTAAGACAAAATATTGAGTGATTTCTCTTCAGTACTCTACTGCTCCCTTGATTTAACACCATTTGCTTATTAAGGGTCTTCTAAAATGTGGATTTGACCCATTACACTTTATGTTTCCATTGTTTCTTATGGAATGGGTCATGTGAAAAGTGTAATCTAATTGTACAGGGGATTTGGAAGCCTGAGAGGTCATTTTGGTTAGTTTTGAGTGATGCCCTAGGGCTGGGCAGAGAAAAATGCATGTGACAATGGAGGTTTTATGAATGGTTTTAGTGAAATGTTGATGGATTTGGCTTGGTAATGGCATAAAATGTCTATGCAGACCTAAATAGGTGTGTTAGAAATAATTTCAAATTTTGGAAAGCTCGATTTATGGTAGATCTACTAAAACCCTAATTTTATGCATGAAAAGGGAGGGTTTTCTGGGACAACACCCTAGAAGCCTTGTGTTGGTGTAATGACCAATGGATTTGATATTTTGAGTCACAATTAGTGACTTTCCAAGGGATTGTGTGATTAAAAGAAGTTTAAAAGGTACTTTGTTTGGAAAAGTGGGGTAATTCTAGTAGCCTTTTAGAAGGCCAGTTTGTTGGTTCTCCATGATGGCACAAAGAAACTTATGGGGATCTTTTGTGAATCTTGTAGTAGGACTGTGGTAAGTCTCTAGTGATGATTTGTTGGCTTCTGTATGGCCTTAGCAGTAGGATAACTTCATTTGTTGAATATTGAAGGCTACAAGCCTTTTGAGTGTGTTTTGAGAAATTGGGTGTTTTAGTGATCAAAGATTGGGTTTATTATTTGAAAATTGATTATTTGATGTTGAAAAGAGTTCCTGCACCTTGAATTGCATCAATAAACCCTCTTAACATAACAAACCCCAAAACCCTCTTCTTTCACAAATTAGGTAAGGTTTTATTGAAAAAACATACTCTAAAACTTCCCACAACCAACGAAAGCCTGAAACACCTTCAAAAAGGTTTGCACAATCTTATAAGTTCAAGAGATATCACTGCCCCCAAAGATTTATTCAAACCCTAGCACTAAACCATCATTTTCCACTAAAAAATACACCATTTGACCTCTAGGGCATCACCTAAAAACTATTTATTCGCCTCCCTTGCACACAAAACTTTGCACAAATGTTTTATAACCCTAACTAAGCCTTTCCATCAAGTTCTAGAAGCATACAATGGGTGAAAGGCTTAATATGACATTTTAATGCACTCAAAACCCTTAAAACAAGGTATACAGATTGACCTTGAGTAATTGGCTTCTAAAATACACAAAATCACTTGAAATCCAACCACACCAAAACTAAAATAGTGTTAAGTATGCTTCCCACCGAATTCCATAAAAAAAAGAGCACAATCACCTTGTACAAAACCGTACAATTCAAGGAAACATCAGATCCCAAAGTGCAAAAGGGTAGCAATCTTTGATGGGGTATTACTCAGAAACCATGGCAGTTACAAAATCTCTGTTTGAACCTATGAGATCATGTTGGTCCTCTCTACAATAATCTGTCTCAGTTTTTGTTATCTCGAAGTGGTTTTCCCATTGTGCCCAGTTTTCACTTGATGGAAAAAATGTCAAATGCAAGCAGTGCAAAGTTGCAAAGTGGTGCAACTTTCATTCTGCAACTCATGTGATCAACCAAATTGTTTCAATGCATCCAATTAGGTATGTTTACACTAGACATGGTCCTCTTTCACACCCAAACACACAGAATCACTCTGAGCTATGTTCAACTGGATCGATCCCTTAAGGGTCTAAAGTGCAAAATGACTGCAAACTTTAACATGTTATTAATCAGATATTGTGATTCTTATAAAACTCTTATCTAATCCTATGGGATCATGTTGGGCCCCTCTACAATAACCTCTCTCAGTTTTTGTTATTTTGAAAGAATTTTCCCATGGTGGTGAATTTTGACTTGGAGAAAAAAATGTCAAATGCAAGTAGTTGAAAGTTGCAAAGTGGTGCAACTTTTGTTCTGCAACTCATGTGACTAAACAAACTATTCCAACGTGTTTGAATAGGTATTTTTATGCTAGGAAAATTCATTTTTTACACCTAAACATGCGGAATCACTCTAAGCTACATTAAACTGGATTAATCCTTTAAGGGTCCAAAGTGCAAAATGGCTATAAATTTCAGCATGTTGTTACTTGGATACCGTGATGCTTAGAAACTTCTCATTTGATCTTATAGGATTGCATTGGGCCCTTCTACAATAACTTCTCTCAATTTTTTCTATCTCTAAGGGATTTCACTTGGGGAAAAAGTTGTCAAATGCAAGTAGTTGGAAGTTGCAAAATGGTGCAACTTTCATTCTATAGCTCGTGTGACCAAATAGACTATTCCAATATGTTTGAATAGGTATTTTTATGCTAGGAATGGTCTGCTTTCATGCCCAAACATGTGGAATCACTCTGAGCTACATTCAACTAGATCGATCCTTTAAGGGTCTAAAGTGCAAAATGACTACAAACTTTAGCATGTTGTTACTCAGATACCATAATGTTTAGAAACTTCTCATCTAATCCTATGGGATTGAATTATATCTCTCTACAATAACCTCTCTTGGTTTTTTCTATTTCAGAGGCATTTTCCCATGGTGGTGAATTTTCACTTAGGGAAAAATTTGTCAAATGCAAGTAGTTGAAAGGTGCAAAATGGTGCAACTTTTGTTCTGTAACTTGTGTGACCAAACAGACTATTCCAAAACATCTAAATAGGTATTTTTATGCTATGCATGGTCATCTTTTTCACCAAAACACGCGGAATCACTTTGAGCTATGTTCAACTAGATTGATCCCTCAAGGGTCTAAAGTGCAAAATAGCTACAAGCTTCAGCATGTTACTCGGATACCGTGATACTTAGAAACTTCTCATATAATTCTATGGGATCGTGTTGGGACCCTCTACAATAACCTCTCTCATTTTTTTCTATCTTAGAGGCATTTTCCCGTGGTGGAAAATTTTCACTTGGGAAAAAAGTTGTCAAATGCAAGTAGTTGAAAGCTGCAAAGTGGCACAACTTTCATTCTACAGCTTGTGTGACCAAAAAAACTATTCCAAAAAATATGAATAGGTATTTTTTACACTATGAATGGTCTTCTTTCACACGCAAACATGCGAAATCTCTCCGAGCTACGTTCAACTGGATTGATCCTTTAAGGGTCTAAAGTGCAAAATGACTGAAAAATTCAACATGTTTCTTTGATACTGTGATTCTTAGAAACTTCTATTTTGATCCTACGGGATCATGTTGGGCCCCTCTACAATAATCAAGCTCTTTATTTTTACTATTTTAGAGGCATTTTCCTGTGGTGGCAAATTTTCACTTAGGGAAAAAGTTGTCAAATGCAAGTAGTTGAAAGTTGCAAAGTGGTGCAACTTTTGTTCTGCAACTTGTGTGACCAAACAAACTATTCCAATGCTTTTGAATAGGTATGATTATGCTAGGCATGGTCCTCTTTCACACCCAAACACAATGAATTTCTCTGAGCTATGTTCAACTGGATCGATTCCTTAAGAGTCCAAAATGCAAAATGGTTGCAAACTTCAAAATGTTGCTACTTAGATACCATGATGCTTAGAAAATTATCGCTTGATCCTATGGAATCACGTTGGTCCCATCTATAATAACCTTTCTTAGTTTTTTCTATCTTAGAGGCATTTTCCCATGGTGGAAAATTTTCACTTGGGGAAAAAGTTGTCAAATGTAAGTAGTTGAAAGTTGCAAAGTGGTGCAACTTTCATTCTGCAACTCGTGTGACCAAACAGATTGTTCCAATGTGTTTGAATAGATATGTTTACACTATATATTTTCCTATTTTGTACCCAAACACACAAAATCACTCCAAACTATGTTCAACCAGATTGATCCCTTAAGGGTCCAAAGTGAAAAAGGGAAGCAATCTTTTATGGGCTATTACTTGGAAATTGTGATGCTTACAAACTCTTCATCTGAGTCTATGGGATTAAGTTGGGCCCTTCTACAATAAGCTCTCTCGGTTTTTTTTATTTAAGAGTTATTTTCTTGTGGTGTCCAATTTTTAATTGATAGAAAAAGTGTCAAATGCAAGTAGTGTAAAGTTGTAAAGTGGTGCAATTTTCATTTTGAAATTCGCGTGACCAAAAAAATAGCTCCAATGTGTCTCAATAGGTATGTTTACACTAGGAATGGTCCTCTTTCACACTCAAACATACATAATTGGTTCAAGCTACTTTCAACCACCTTGATCCCTTATGATGGCATGCAAAAGAATCAAAAAGAGAAACATGCGTATGACAGTTGATTAGAATCCATTCTTGTAGAATGGTTTTAGCTTTGATTAGAATCCATTCTTGTAGAATTCTATTAAGTTCCAAGCAACTTAGAAGTAGATTTCTGATACAAGTTTGAACTTGCTCATACAAGGGTTTGAGTGTAATATGTTGAAATAGGCTATTCCACCTATTGCTTCGATTGTGTCTCGATGATATGGGATTGATGTAAGTAGGATAAGGAGTAGGAATAAGAAAATAGAATTGGTAAAGGCATTGGAAGAGATTACTAATGCTACCCTTGTTGAAAATTTTGAAATGAGGTCCCTTAAAAATAGACTAGAAGAGGTGAAAAGAAGAAATTGCTTGAAAATAAGTTAGAATAGGTTGGAAATAGGGTGTGGTTGTGGAGTTTGATGTTTTCAAAAGGTTTGTAAGGATAGGGGAGGTCAAAATTATGTTATGACATGATTCCCTAGTTGGGAAATCAAGGTTTTGAATGAAAAATAGAGGTTTGAGGGAGTAAAAGTGGGTAAAGTCAGGGGGCAGCATAATTTTGTGGTCAATTAAGTTTGTGTAGGTAGAATGAAGAGTGTTGGAAGAGTTTTTGAGGTTGTATGAGGTTCAGGTTTGGGTTCGGGGGTTCGGTTCGCTGGTTTGGCCAAAAAAATTTAGAGGGGGTTCAGTTCATTTTGGGTTCGTTGGTACAAAAAACATGTAAAAACAATATATATATATATGCAGCCTAGAAGCATGAATTGGGATTAGAATATTGTGTGTATGAATAATGTGTCAATGTATAAACGAATTCAAACACATATCAATAAGACATTATATCAAAGGAAATGAAAGGAAAAACAGAATAAACAAACTGTTAATGGCAGCTTCCCTAAAATCGTCTTATCTCTCTCTATCTCTAGAGTTTTGTTGTTTTCTAATTTCTCTCAGATTCAGGAGATCAAGCTCACCAAAATGGACAACTAAAGAACGAGATATAAATGAAATGCATACTATGCTAACTACAAGGATTATGCTAAAATCTGCATATTGTTGTGATACTAAAAAGATGTGAGTGCATAAGTTGATTGTGTGTATGTTCGTGCGTTCATCGTGTGTATGCGTGTAACCAAAGCTTGGATTTGCACCAATATTTATAGAGTTTTTAAAAGGATTTGATTGGTTGATATGACTAACGGCCTAGATTAAGCTTGTTAGAATGGACGGTGAAAGTTCTTCGAAAGTGGAGAGGGAGATAGAAGGTTTCCCATTTCCTTCAATTTTTTGTCATTCAGATCCAAAGGAAGGTTTTCGTTTGGAAGAATGAGTTGAAATGAGTTTTATAATTAAATAAAATAAATTTATTTAATTATATGTGAAGATGGATTTAGAAACTCGCATAATTAAATAAATTATATTTAATTATGTTTTAGAAGCGAATTAAATATTTAAAAATATTTAATTATTTGTGGGGTGAGAAGATGAAGAGAATATTCCATATTTGAATTTTAAATATTCAACTTTAGAATAATATGATAATCAATATAAATAAATTATAAAAATTTATTTAATTTAATTAAGAGGAATATGAGAGATGTCAATAATTAAATAAAGTTATTTATTTAATTAAGGTAGAAGAATTATAAGAATGAACAATATAAATAAATAGTTAAATTTATTTATATGTAGATTACTTCAGGCGATTAATTAAATAATTTATATTTAATTAATTAACAAGCTTAATCAATTGTGACCATTTTTAGACATATACATTTTTCCCCTCTTTGAAGTGATGTGTAAAATGCATTGCTTCAAAGAAAATATGATTTTTTTCCTTGATACATTTTTGATATTGATGTTGTTGCTGATGATGCCCCCTCGGGAGGTAAATCATGGATGATATGAATTCTGAGAATGTGATAAACAATCGAGATTAGATAATGATATTTTGCTGAGGAGACAGTGATTTAGCTCCCGATAAATGATGTAAAGGATTCCCAACTTTTGAAAAAAAAGTCAATTTTATCTTCTTTTTGAAATAGTAAAAAAAAACCCACCTTTGTTTGACCATGAAAAGGTAAAAAGGGAAAAAAGATAAATCATTTGTACTTGTTGACTTTGTGTATAATCTAGTTCTGAGAGTGACCTCATGACATGGAGATTCCATATCATCATCACCGATTTGAGAGATCTCGCTGATACCAGAGGCCAGCAGGATATAGACCACCGGTGAGTTGATCTAACTGCTCGTGTGTTTAAAAATTTTGTGTTTGAATAAAAAAATGTACTATTTTTCCACAGATTTTGAATATGACATTGATTTTTCAATGCTTTTAGGAAAGTTTTAACACTTTCGATGATTTTTCTAGTGCTTAGGGTAAAAATAATAGCGCATATAGGGTAGATTTTCCATGTTTTAGATTGAACTCAGTGTAGCACTTTCGGTGAAAACAGTGGCGCATATAGGATGCCACAAGAAAATTTAGGAGTATAGCGCATATAGAATAAATAGTAGCACATATAGAAAAAGATGTAGAAAATTAGGTTTAAGCACATCGGGAGAAAATAGTAGTGCATATAGGGAAATAGCGCATCCGGTGATTAAAGTAGCTCTTAGGTTGATAGTGTTAGTGCATAGGGGAACTGTTTGAGTGCATCCCGTGAAAAGAACAACGCATATGGGTTTTAGTGCATAGAGGCCACAAAGTAGCGCATATGGGTTTTAGCGCATAGAGGCCACAGATTAGCGCTTCTAGGAAAAAAGGCAGAATATATGATTTGATGATAGTAATGTGAAAATGATGATTTATATATTGCTTCCTTGATCAACAAATATGTAAATTATCATGTCATCATGCTGATATGGATAGAAATGATGGAACATTTGGTGTCTGAGTGATAACTTTGTTTCCCCAAAATAGAAAACAAAAAGTAAATTGATTGATTGTCTGATTGAACTAATAACTTTGCTTCTCATGAATGAAAAAAAGAGAGTAAATGTTAGATAAATGATTGATATGACTTCTGATAAAAAAAATTTATGTGATAGAAAACAAATAGTAATTGATGGTAGAGCATATTGATATGATATCCAGCTAGATAGATTTGTGTATTGGTTTGCCTGATAGGATTGATTGGGTGATATGGGTCTTTGATATGATGCACTGATATGAGTCATTAATATGGGTTTGATATGGGTCTGATATGGGTCACTGATAGATATGAGTCTAATTGATTTTGGTTGATTGAGATTGAATGATTGGTATGATTTTGATTAATTATCCTTGTGATGACCAAAAATCAGAAAAAGTCCTGAAAAAATACAAAAATCAGAAAAAGTCATGAAGAAATACAAAAAAATCAGAAAAATTCCTGAAGAAATATAAAAGCATCAGAAAAAGTCCTGAAGAAATACAAAAAAATTAGAAAAAGTCTTGAAGAAATACAAAAAAAAATCAGAAAAAGTCCTGAAGAAATACAAAAAAGTTAGAAAAAGTCCTGAAGAAATACAAAAAAAATTAGAAAAGGTCCTAAAGAAACACAATAAATCAGAAAAAGTCCTGAAGAAATACAAAAAAAAAGAAAAAGTCCTGAAGAAATACAAAAAAATCAGAAAAAGTCCTTAAGAAATACAAAAAAATCAGGAAAAGTCCTGAAGAAATACAAAAAAGTCAGAAAAATTTCTGAAGAAATCCAAAACAGCAAAAAAGTTCTGAAAAAATGGTTACCCTGGTGAAAACCTAGAAAACAAGCATCTCGGTAGCGACAAAAAAAAAAGAGGCATAGGGTGAAAACCTGGCGACAAACAGTCTATTGACAGGACAAATGCAATAAAAATAAATAGTGAAAATCTGGAAAACATACGCTATTTACTGCTCTCTATCTATTAATTCATGTTCTGCACTTAGCTTCTCAGCCTTCATTTTCATACAACTTTTCTATCATCTTAGGGCCACACCAGTATCATGCTATTATCATTTTCCTAGAGTGATAATGTCATATCATGGCTTGATTTATTGTACATACTCATTTTGGCAAGTCGTGTCAATACCAAGGGAAAACATTTGGCATACTGGGGGCGATCGACTTTCAGGTTTTTCCAAAACAACGAGACAACAACATCAAACCCAAATCATGCAAAACAAAACAACCAAATCAAACCATATGGATAACTGTCCAATCATTGATCCATATCACAATAGTTAAATACTGATGCGCCATTTTATGTGTGTATGAAAAATGTATCAATGTATAAACGAATTCAAACATATATCAATAAGACATTATATCAAAGGAAATGAAGGGAAAAACAAAATAAATAAACTGTTAATGGCAGCTTCTTTGAAATCGTCTTATCTCTCTCTATCTCCAGTGTTTTTTTGTTTTCCAATTGCTCTCAAATTCAACAGATTAAGCTCAACAAAATGGACAACTGAAGAACGAGATATAAATGAAATGCATACTATGCTAATTGCAAGGATTATGCTAAAATTTGCATATTGTTGTGATACTAAAAAGATGTGAGTGCATAAGCTGATTGCATGTATGTTCGTGCGTTCGTCGTGTGTATGCATGTAACCAAAGCTTGGATTTGCACTAGTATTTATAGAGTTTTTGAAAGGATTTGATTGGTTGATATGATTAACAGCCCAGATTAAGCTTGTTAGAATGGATGGTGAAAGATCTTCGAAAGTGGAGAGGGAGATAGAAGGTTTCCCATTTCCTTCAATTTTCATCATTCAAATCCGAACAAGGTTTCCGTTTGGAAGAATGAGTTGAAATGAGTTTTATAATTAAATAAAATAAATTTATTTAATTATATGTGAAGATGGATTTAAAAACTCGCATAATTAAATAAATTATATTTAATTATGTTTTAGAAGCGAATTAAATATTTAAAAATATTTAATTATTTGTGGGGTGAGAAGATGAAGAGAATATTCCATATTTGAATTTTAAATATTCAACTTTAGAATAATATGATAATATATATAAATAAATTATACAAATTTATTTAATTTAATTAAGAGGAATATGGGAGATGTCAATAATTAAATAAAGTTATTTATTTAATTAAGGTAGAAGAATTATAAGAATGAATTGTAGACACCTAAAAATGACCTAGGCCCACAAGCTTCAT
The DNA here is from genome assembly GCA_007258455.2 of Sequoia sempervirens. Classification (NCBI taxonomy): domain Eukaryota; kingdom Viridiplantae; phylum Streptophyta; class Pinopsida; order Cupressales; family Cupressaceae; genus Sequoia; species Sequoia sempervirens. Next base: position 458,602,891 of record VDFB02105785.1, read on the forward strand.
TTTTACCACTTTCGTCCTAGCATAATTATGACACTTAATTATGTCATTGGTCCATATTCGACTATTGATTAAATAATTCATAATTATTTAATTAATTCATGTCCTTTTATTCTTCAGGATTATTAAATAAATAAATTTTATTTATTTATTAAATACGCCATTAATTGTCTAAGTCTTCTCTTAATTAAATAAATTTCTTAATTTATTTAATTACCCTTTGTCATATATTTCTTCCTGATTATTAAATAAATAAGTTTTATTTATTTATTTAATATGTCACTAACTATCATAATTAAATGAATTGATTAATTAATTAATTTAATTAATCTTATCTACTAAATTAAATAATTATATTTAATTATTTAATTGTCAAAATTAATATTCCTCTCATTTAAAATAAATGAAATTATTTAAAATGTCATTACTTTATTAATTGTCAGTCCATTTTGGTAAATAATCTGAAAAAAAGATTATTTATTGTCTCACAAAATCATTATTTTGAATTAATTTAATTCAAAATAGTAACTAATCTTCCAAAAATCAAGTAATCAGGCAGATTCTTGATTTTCCAAATCTAATCTTCAGTCCAACTCTTATCTTCTTGATTTTTCGAATCTCACAAATCGGGCAATCTTTATCTTCTTGATTTTTGAAAATCTTTATTTTCTAAATTGATTATCTCATTTATTCTCCACCATCGATCTGATTCTCTGAGATATTATCTTGACCATTCAATTAATGAATTTTCCCTAACCCTAATTAGGGATTCTCAGATTTAATCTGGACCTTTCATTTTAGGTTTTGGTCAGAATGCAATCTCACCCATCCATTTAAAATGGCATTTCTATAAAATGCCATTTTCCTCTAACTTTTCGATTACATGCATTCACTTATACACTCTTGCACCTGCACACTTAGGCTTCTCATTACAATTATTGTCTTTTATTTAATCAAGTCTTAACATTGTTTAGGCATAGACATTGTCAATCATAGGCATTTAGGCATAGACTTTAGACATTTTATGCAAATCCTTCAAAGCTTGGTGTAGGACATAGGCATACATTTGCAAATTGCTCGCATGATGAATCTGAGGGAAAAACATCATCCAGTAAGTAAGAAGGTACTATGGAGGTAATCATGGAGAACTCGATTTATAGGTATAACTATTTAAATCGGATATGCTTATCGAACACACAATAGAGGATAACATATCAACTGTAGAAGATCCCAAGATGGTCATATTTGCTGCATCATTGATTGAAGAAGAAAGATCATAATTTCATAAATTCTTTACAGAACGAAAAATCAACTTCTCATGGTCCTATGCTGACATGTCAAGATTGGACCCAGAACTGGTTCTGCACCATCTGCCACTATTACCTAATGCTAAACCAGTCAAGCAAAAGTTGCGCAAAATGCACCCTCAAGTTGCTCTATTAGTCAAAGCCGAGTTAAAGAAATTACTAGACACCGGATTCATACGATCTACTAAATACACTGAATAGATTTGTAACCTGGTGCTGCTAACAAAGCCAAATGGGCTTATCTGCATATGTACAGACTTTCAAGACCTAAATAAAGTGTGCCCAAAGGATGACTTTCCTTTGCCAAACATTAACATCATAGTTGACCTCACAACAGGATATAAGATGCTATCCCTCATGGATGGTTTCTCCAGCTATAATCAGATTTGTATTGCTCCTGAAGACCAGCACAAAACGACATTTACTTGCCCATGGGGTACATATTGTTGGAATGTCATGCCATTCGGTCTCAAAAATGCAAGTGCCACATACCAAAGGGCTATGACCACAATCTCTCATGACATGATGCAAAAAATCATGGAAGATTATGTAGATGACCTATTGGCCAAATCAGTAATCAAGAAAGATCATCTGAAAGTGCTTGACACAATTTTCAAGAGACTTGAAGAATACAAAGTTTTGCTAAATCCTAAGAAGTGTGTTTTTGGGGTCACATCAGGTAAACTCTTGGGATACATAGTTTCCTGAAGAGGCATAGAGGTTGATCTAGCAAAATTCAAAGCCATCATAGACATGCCTCCGCCCAGAGGAATCAGTGAACTCAAAACTCTACAAGGCAGAGTACAATCTATTCGGCATTTCATAGCCCAATTGGCAGATAAGTGTCACCCATTCCAGTATCTGTTGTGCAAGGGTATCCCCTTTGTATGGATAGATAAATGTCAAGAAGCCTTTTAGCAAATCAAAGATTACCTACTATCAACACCAGTCCTCATGCCTCCCATTTATGGAAATCCATTGATCCTATACATCTCGACTACTAGTTCAACACTAGGGGCATTACTGACACAAAATGATTATGAAGGAAAAGAAAGAGCCATCTATTACATCAGCTGCACAGTGATAGGGTATGAGTTGAACTACATAAACATTGAACGTGCATGCCTTGCTATTATCTTTGCATCCCAAAAACTAAGACACTATATGCTCAGTCACCAGACACAACTGGTCACCAAGATTGATCCACTAAAATATCTCTTAAGTCGGGCGGCATTAACAGGCTGGTTGGAAAAATGGGTCATGATACTAAGCGGGTATGACATACAATATGTCAAGCGTCAGGAAATAAAATGACAGGTAATAGTAGATCAACTGGTGGATGCATCGATTCAAGTCACTCATCCACTAGTAACTGATTTTCCCAATGAGTCCATTTTTCATGCAGAATCGGCGGTACCATGGAAGCTATATTTTGATGGGTCTCATACTGGTCATGGCTCAGGCGCTGTAATCTTGTTTATCACACCACAGGGGGATTCAATTCGTAAGGCATTCTGGATCACTTTCCCTTGTACAAATAACATTTCCAAATATGAAGCACTAGTCACAGGTCTCAAAATGGCAATTAAATGGAAAATTTAGACGTTGCTTGTATTTGGGGATTCCTAGCTCATTATCAACCAAGTGAATGATAACTATGAAACAAAGGATGAGAAGTTGCTTCCCTACAAGAGGATGGTGGATAGTTTCCTGACATACTTCCAATTGATTTCTTTTGAACAAATCCCCAGGACACAAAATAAGGCAGCTGATGTAATGGCTACTATTGGTTCTCTCTTGGACATCCCTCAAAATGTGTCACAATTTGAGTTCTTAATAGAACAAATTTTAATGCTGGCATATGATATCCTAGAATCAGAAATGGTTGGCGAACTTGTTGGTCCCAACTCTCCCTGGTATCAAGATATTTATGACTACCTAAAATCTCAAGCCCTTCCATTGAACCTATCCAATAACCAAAGGAAGTCCATCCAAAAATCTACAAAGTATGCCATCGTCAGTGACACCCTTTACAGCCGTATTTTTGACGACACCCTCCTTAGATGTCTCGATACTAATGAAGCACGTACAACCTTACGCGAAGTGCACGACGGTATATACAGGTCTCATTCGAGTGGTCCTACTCTAGCTAAGAAAGTAACAAGACTTGGGTACATTATTGGCCAACCATTGAAAAAGATGCAATTGAATATGTGAAGACTTATCGCAAATGTCAGATTCATAATGATTTGATCCATGCTCCAGCACAGGAACTTCAACCAGTCAGTTCTCCTTGGCCCTTCGCTCACTGGGGACTCGACCTCGTGGGTGAAATTCATCCAACCTCGTCCAACAGCCACAAATTCATTATCACTGCCACTGAGTATTTTACGAAGTGGATTGAAGCCATCCCATTGACATATATTACTGGCAAACAAATATCCAAGTTCATCCTTAACTACATCATTTTTCGGTAGGGCCTTCCACAAGCCATCATCACTGACAACGGACGTCCGTTTAAAAACCAAGACATTCGGGAGTTATGTGAGCGATTTCACATTCAACACCATTTTTCATCTCCCTACTACCCACAAGGAAATGGTCAAGCTGAGGCGTCAAATAAAACCATTGTCAAAATCCTCAAAAAGACTGTCAATGACACTGGCCGTGACTAGCACATACAACTCAACCCTACTCTATGGGCTTACCGAACTAGCATTCGTATGCCTACAGGAGCCACTCCATTTGCCCTAGTCTTTGGCACTAAGGCCATCTTGCCCATTGAGGTTGAAATTCCTTTGTTACGAGTCTCCCTGAAGGGTCTAACTAATGAAGAGGAGTATCGACAATCACGCTTGCACGAGTTAGAAATGATGGAAGAAAGAAGACAAAATTCACTAAACCATCTCCAAGCATATTAGAACCGTCTTTTTCGTAGCTACAATAAAAAGGTTATAGTCAGAAAGTTTGAAATTGGCGACCTAGTTCTCATGCAGAACCCCAAGAACCAAGCTGAAAGAGAAAAGCCGGTAAAGTTTGAACCAAACTGGTTAGGTCCCTACATTATCATATCTTCTTTTGGTTCTAGAGCTTATCAGCTGGCCACACTAGATGGAGAACAACTAACAAATCCCATCAACAGTTTACATCTCTGAAGGTTCTACGCATAGCATCAGAGGATTGAGTTGAAAAACCACAAAATACAAAAAAATGGAAAAATGATAAAAAATTGTTGCCTTGATGAAAACCTAGGAAACAAGCGTCTTGGTGACACCAAAAAAAATAAATTCAAGAAAATAATAAAGAGAAATGATTCGTTCAATAGTGAAAACCTGGAAAATAGGCGCTTTGGACAAGTACCATGGTGAAAACCTGGAAAACAGGCGCCATGCATAGTCAATCATTGCTCTGCCATTTACTGTCACTTTCTCTGCCTTGGCCTAGGATGAAAGGTATTTATGCCATTATTACGCAAATCACCACCACATTCTACCCTATCTGTCATAGTGGATAAACGATTGACATCAAGTCTTGATGACTATCCATCTAGTAAACCAACAGCATCCTGTCCATGTTCCTTAAAAATGGCTAAGTCTTGGACCTAACTGGGGGAAATTTTTTTATCATGAAACTATAGTGGATGTCACACATAATCTTGGAAATTGGAAAAAAGTCTTGAAAAAAGCCCAAAAACATCTTAAAAAGTCCTGAAAAAAGATAAAAACATCGTAAGAAGTCTTGAAAAAAGACAAAAAATCAAAAAAAGTCCTAAAAAAAGACAAAAACATCATAAAATGTCTTGAAGAAATACCTAAAAATCATAAAACATCCTGAATAAAATCACAAACAAAACATCAGACTACTCAAAGAATGCAAACACAGTGTCATCTCTTGTCAAAGTTAGTCATGTCAATCAATCTTTGTTATTTGTTCGAACTACGTTGTCTCTATGCATTTGCTACATAGGCAAGACTCACATTTGAGTCCCCAAGACATTAGGTCAGCCCATTTAGGTTTGTCAGAATAAAATCATGATTCAAACTTCTATCATTTGGACAAAGTCATTGGTCATGTCGAACTACGAGGTCTCTGAGTGTATGATGTACGCAAGGCCATATGTCGATGAGCCCCCGAGGCTGCACTAGGTCAGTCCATTAGGGTTCATGGCACTTCACTAGCATACACATCAAAAGTCTTCAGGTCACGACAAATCATTTTACAGATGGGAAAACTCCTAAAACAAAGTAAAACATTCATTTATTCAGCATGACAATCTCATCAAAACATCACTCATATCATCATGACAATATTGACATATAGTCAACCTAGGTCAAACTCAGCCAAACTTCGGTCAAACTTGGTCAAAACAACTCAAACCATCATACCCCGTCAAACTGTCAAATCTCGGTTAACCTTCAGGTGTGTCATTCTGAAAGATAACCTCTGTCATTCATTCCTTAGGATGTGTCCTTCCTAGGCATCATCACTGTCATTCCACATCTAAGGATCACTCATGGTCAGTCCATTAGGGTTCATGGCACTTCACTGGCACACACGTCAAAAGTCTTCAGGTCACAAAAAATCATTTTCCAAATGGGAAAACTCCTAAAACAAAGTAAAACATTCATTTATTCAGCATGGAAATCTCATCAAAATGTCACTCATATCATCATGACAATATCAACACATAGTCAACCCAGGTCAAACTCAGCCAAACTTTGGTCAAACTTGGTCAAAACAACTCAAACCATCATACCCCGTCAAACTGTCAAATCTCGGTTAACCTTCAAACATGTCATTCTGAAAGATAACCTCTGTCATTCATGCCTTAGGATGTGTCCTTCCTAGGCATCATCATTGTCATTCCACATCTAAGGATCACTCATCTCGACATCAGTATTTTTTAGATGTGTCCTTCTAAATAACCAACTGTGTCATTTATGCCTTAGGATGTGTCCTTCCTAGGCATCATCATCATCACTGTCACATGACATTTGGAGATCAATTCTCTTGGCATTCATATTATTCAGGATGTGTCCTTCCTGAATGTGGCAAATTTAGACATTTGTTGTTTGAGCAACATCAAAGTTTTAACACTCGGGCATCTCATCATCATTAAACCTGACATCTTGACATCGGAACAATGGATATCTAGATGCACTTGGCAAACACTTTTCAATTGTCTTTTAGTTTTTATCATGATATTAGTTTTTCACCGAGATCCCACTAAGCAGGATTTAGAGAAGCAACAACGTATCATGACGATTGACACGCATGACTACTAGTTTCTTAGAGAAGTCCTGATTTTGGTATTTAGAAAAGCAATGACATCATGGTAAGGGCTCTATTTTTGTATTTTGACAATCATGCTGCTAGTTTCTCAAGGATGTCCTAGAAATAGGATTTAGAGAAGCAACGACGTTTCATGATTTGTCCTTGTCTTTTTCTGCTTAATGTTGATTATGACAAAAATATTGGGGAAATCACGCTCTTAGTATGAGTCATCATCATCCTCGTCTACGACTGCTTGTCTTACATAATGGTACGACCTTGCACACCTTGATCTATGTCATATCATGGTGTTTGTTGGCCATTACAATAGACTGCCCAATGATGATTAAGAGCAATAAATATTAAAGTCCTACAGTAAAGCTTTGAAGCATTTGGTCTAGGAATTAACATGCATTTTCTTCAGTCTAGTCATATCCTCTTCTTCGGTCTGGTCATCTTCTTCATCAGTCTCATCGTCTTCTCTCGTCCATCTCATGATGATATCCTGTGACATCCAAAAACATAAGTGCATATATGAACATATAAACATTGCATTAGGTCCATACATACATCATCCACAGAATTAAATCATATACATAATCACAAACAAGTGCATTAACATAATCAACAACATGACATCCATTTACTAAATACATTATGCACATCATTGTCATTATCATCTCACATAAGTAAGCATCGTATCATCATAGGATCAAAATCATAAATAAGCATCATAGGACATACATGCTACATCATAAATCAACATCATACATCATACATATCATAATACATTAAATCAAAGAGCATCACATAACACATGTAGGCCGCATCAAAACTACATCATCATATAGTATCATCTCAAAAATGTACAATGTCATAGGATAAAGTCAGGGGATATCCCAAAAATGGAGCTCGCAGGCTCAATAATCTATACATAGTGTGTCATAATAATAAAATGCCCCTAGGGTAGACTCTCATCATCCCCTTATGGTGAAGAATGTGGCGGCTGCAACTCTGAAACTGAGACTAAACCGATAGGCGGACCTGTTGCAACCTCTGCCTGTGCCACTAGTGGAACTGCGAATGAAGGCATCATCTCTATGGCAACAGATACCTATGATGTCACTGCGGCCTGAATCTGAGAAGTAGATGGATCGATCACTGGTGGCTATACCTGTGCCGACCTCTGCACTGAACCAGTTGACCCATGACTGTGACTCGAATGGTGACTCAAGGTGTGCTGCCGTGAGTGATGTGACCTATGCACTAATGTGTGCCCTGTCGAGGTAGATCCTCCGACACTGGTGTGACTCCTATTGCTACTGGCACTGCTTGATCTATGGCCACTGCTTGTCCTCATCTATGACCGTGACAGGGTAGGATCCCATCACTCAGGTAGCACTGCCTACTCATATAATGTCCGATATTGCCCCAATCTTGTGCTCACTCTGGCCAACTCGCGAGCCATGTCCCCTACAGGCCCTGTGCATAATACTGCGAACTGTGTGCACCACTGAGCTGAGTCCTACTGGTGGATCACTGCCTGATCTCGCTCTACCCGAGCCACCTCTAGCTCTCCCTGTAGTGCCCTGACCTATGCCATGCTCTTATCTAATCTCCGCTGTAAATCAGCCACCCTCTGATTTTTCATGGCATCCTATGGAAATCCTAAGGAGGATGGTATCTCCTCCTCTCCCTCCACCATCCGCCATCTAAGGAGTCTCTCGACCTCATCCATGGCATTGTCCTCATCATCATCGTCCTCTGCCACATCCTCTGCCACCTCCTCCTCATGTCCCCCCTCCTCCTGCCCCCCACTTCCACCCCCTCCTCCTGCCTCTCCACCTCTACCATGTCCTCCTCTCATCTCTCCTCACCCTCTCCCTCCTCTCGGGGCTGCTCCTCTCTCTCCCCCTCCTCACCAACCTCAGGGATAGTGTCTAATGCTACCCTCGCCACACATGGGCGCACCCTCCGGACCTGTCTCTTCCCATCCTGCCATCGCCTCCAGCCATCTCTGCCATTATCCCCACCTTTGCCTCCATCTCCACCCCTACCTCAATCTCTGCCTCTGTCTCCACCCCTACCTCCGTCTCTAGCATCATCCCCACCCCTGCCTCTGTCTCCACCTCTGCCTCTATCTCTACCTCCATCTCCACCCCTGCCTCTGTCTCTGCCTTTGCCTCTCCCCCTACCTCCATCTCTACCCTTGCCACCTCGCTTGGCCCGTGACACATGAGGAATCACTGATCATCTGTCCACCGGTGCTAGCCCATCCGGATCCGTCAATGGCACTGGCCTATGTGTCTGCCACCATAAGTCATAATCGGCTATCGTCCCGTGATCAACAGCTCCTCCCCTCCATCCCCATGCCTAGGCTACTAGCCCATCAATCTGCTGCTCCACAAAGGCCACTAGAATGGCTAGTCCCCAAGCATACTCTCTAGAAGATCAGGCATACTCGGCTGTCCCTACAGGTACACCCTGCTACTCTCCAAACTACCTCAGAACACGTTGTGGTAAATACATCTCAATGATCAATGAAGTCTGCACCGTCCTACCAATCAAATATCTGTACTGCTTGCACAAACTCAAGTGGTCTACCTCATCATCCCACTGTCCGTAGTCTCGATACGACCTCTAGATAAAGGACATCATCGTGTCAATCCGATGCTGCCACCAACCTGTCTCACCCATCCAGGTCTGTTGTAAGGCACCGGTGTAGTAATAAGCATAGGGCATACCATCGGCCAATTGTGGTCTGTCAATCAGTGGACAAAATATGGATATGTGCTCCTAGACCCATATCATCATCAGCGTAGTCCCACATGAGATGCTCTCTCCTCTCCTATAGGCAATATCATGCAGCTGATGGTAGAGTGTCCCCAATAAGCAAGGACCCCAAGCATAAATGGTCCTATCTCGTCTCATGCCAACCAAGACGTCTCCCCAGCCAATAGGAAATCTGTGTCCTCGACAATCGGGAATCAAGATCCCCCCAATCAGAGTCACAAGGAATGCATCAAAGCGACCATAGTGCTCTACTATGAACTCCCATCTAATCTCATAACCCTAGATGCCCAGTCCTACACCCTGATCATGGTAGTATGCTTGAAAGGTCTGCTTGCCATGCCGAGGATCATAGGCAATTTGCTCCCCTTGGATCGACACTTAAAGAATTAGGTAAATGTCCTCCAGAGTAATGGTAGCCTCACCTGTCGGCAAGTGAAACAAGCAAGTCTCCGAATGCCAATGCTCACATAGCGCAGTCAATAATCCCATGTTCACCTGAATGGCGGGCATGTAGGCAACGTAGAACAACCCTAGTCGCATTAATCGGCGCTACTCCCGTGGGCTCAACTGGTCGACAAACCGAAATGTGGTCGGTCTGCTCTCTCATGTGTAGATAGGGGCAAGCTGCCTTTGCAAAAAGGTGAACAATATATCAGTACTTTCTCGACAACTGTCAGCATCATCAAAAGTATTAAGGGTTTCACAAGTACTACAATCGGTCTCAGTAAAAGAAAAAATAAAATGCGTCGCGTTATAGCAGTTGCGTCACAAATATTCGAATGCATCTCTAAAATCATCAAATGCATCGCAACATGACAATTGCATCTCTTAGCTGCCCAAATGTGTCGCATTATGGCAATTGCATCATGAATTTTGGCAATTGCGACACAGGATGGCGAATGTGTTGCTAAAATGTGCAATTACGACACAAAATGACAATTGTGGCATTTCAACACTCATATGCGATTCGGTTAGGTGAATGTGTCACAGTTTTTATCAAATGAGTTGCAACACCTCGCCCACCCTACGATTAACTAGTCATTCGCATCACGACGCATCATATGCGTCGAACGTGCAGACGATTGCAGCTTACATGAACACAGTTGCGTCGCGGCGCAGTTGTTGTTTGCCCTAGAAACTTAAATTTGGCATGTAAAACAAAAAAATTATAAAGCAAGACAAGGGTACATACTGCAGGCTCTAAGCCCTCTAGCCATCTAAATGTCCATACGATCTCACCACGATGCTCTGTCACTGGAATCACCATCCTCGCTGTGTGCCTTTTCGCTCTGGGCTCTCAAAATTTGCAAAGTAAATAGTAGAAATGAATTGACTTTTACCCCTTTGTCAACCTATTTATAAAGTCAAAATGACATTTCTCAAACGAGGTTATTATTGGAGGCTCATTTGACCAACTTTGACTTCCTTGTTAGCGGCTTTAAACATTTCAGAATTCAAAACCGACTACGCCATTGTTTTTCTAGGCACCAAGTTGATTTATCGAGACCTTTTACAAATTTTTCTATCGCCGACCCAAAATTTGAATTTTTTTCCGAGGGGGCAATGATACTCTGTATCGTTACTGGGGCATATCTTTGACTTATTTTCTTTGTCACAATGTGACATGCTACATTATGACAAAGAGGGGCAAATGTAGACACCTAAAAATGACCTAGGCCTGCAAGCTTCATTTTTACCACTTTCATCCTAGCATAATTATGACAATTATTTCCTTGGTCCACATTCGACTATTGATTAAATAATTCATAATTATTTAATTAATTCATGTCCTTTTATTCTTTAGAATTATTAAGTAAATAAATTTAATTTATTTATAAAATACGTCATTAATTGTCTAAGTCTTCCCTTAATTAAATAAATTTCTTAATTTATTTAATTACCCTTTGTCATATATTTCTTCCTGATTATTAAATAAATAAGTTTTATTTATTTATTTAATATGTAACTAACTGTCATAATTAAATGAATTGATTAATTTATTTAATTAATTAATCTTATCTGCTATATTAAATAATTATATTTAATTATTTAATTGTCAAAATTAATATTCCTCTCATTTTAAATAAATGAAATTATTTAAAATGTCATCACTTTCTTAATTGTCGGTCCAAAAATCAAGTAATCGGGCAGATTCTTGATTTTCCAAATCTGATATTCATTCCAACTCTTATCTTCTTGATTTTTTGAATCTCACAAATCGGGTAGTCTTTATCTTCTTGATTTTCAAAAATCTTTATTTTCTAAATTGATTATCTCATTTATTCTCCACCATCGATCCGATTCTCTGAGATATTATTTTGACCATTCAATTAATGAATTTTCCCTAACCCTAATTAGGGATTCTCAGATTTAATCTAGACCTTTCATTTTAGGTTTTTGGTCAGAATGCAATCTCACCTATCCATTTAAAATGACATTTTCTATAAAATGCCATTTTCCTCTCACTTTTCGATTACACGCATTCACTTATACACTCTTGAACTTGCACACTTAGGCTTCTCATTACAATTATTGTCTTTTATTTAATCAAGTCTTAACATTGTTTAGGCATAGACTTTAGACATTTTATACAAATCCTTCAAAGCTTGGTGTAGGACATAGGCATACATTTTCAAATTGCTCACATGACAAATCTGAGGGCAAAACATCATCCAACAAGTAAGAAGGTACTATGGAGGTAATCATGGAGAACTCGATTTACAAGTATAACTGTTTATTATTTAAATTCCTTTGTACTCGATAGGTCTTTTGGTTTTTGTCTTTTATATTGATTTGATTGATCTAATCTAAACCTTAGAAAATTACCCTCAGTTACATGAACAATATAAATAAATAGTTAAATTTATTTATATGTAGATGATTCTAGGCGATTAATTAAATAATTTATATTTAATTAATTAACAAGCTTAATCAATCGTGACCATTTTTAGACATATACAAATATCACATAACATCATATAAACAAAAAACCCACCATAACCTTGAATGCCATTTAAAACATGCATGAAAATTATTCATTGTTGAATCTTGAATTGTGGTAGCTTGATATATAGTCTATTGATGCTAGAGTTCAATTTGTATGATTTTGAGAAAAGAAGCCAACTGAGTAGAGTTCTTAGCATTCTTCAGAAATCATAAGAATTTTTTTAGTACACTAGCCATTTTGATGTCTTCTTGTAGTCTCAGACATTATTTTGTATGATTGTTACATTGTTCTTGAGAGTGGTAGCTTAATATAGCTCCACAATAAAAAATCTGGTTTACCTGTGTAGTGTAATAGTGGCATAGGTAAATTTTTCTTTCAAAGAACAAAAGGGTGACTGCGCAATTGAAGTGTATAAACACATATATTTTTGTAATATCAAGGATACTTTTTGACACTTACATGCATTGCTAATCTAAAAGGAAAAGTATTTTTCCTAATCTGTATGTAGCCATGCTTTTGACATTGTCAAAAAGAGCAAAAATTCCCGAATGATGCAAAGGCATGGCCAAGTAGTTCTAACTCTTCACATGAGAGAAGAGAGATGTTGGAGAGTACACCAAGTCAGTGAGAACAAAAGTTTAATGTGTATTATTTTGTAGTATTCTTCTATTTATCCATAAATGTGTGATAAATTCTCAGTTCAATGATACATAACAAGTTTTGAAAAAAGAAAGTTGTGTCACAATCCACTTTCAATCTAGCAAGCAAAAATGAAAGCTCAACCTCTTGGAATGAAAATTCTTGTTTGAAAAAAAAATGAATAAAAATGAGGTAGTTAAGGTGTTTGAAGTGATTTATAGGTCACTTTTAGGGTTCCCTTGGGTGTGGGTCAAAGTCAAACTCTATAAAACATTAAAAAAATGTTCAAAAAAACACTTTTTGGATGCCTAGGCATGCAAGTTTGTCTTAGTTTGCCTAGGTTCTATCTAGGTTATGCTCGGGTTCTCTTGGGTTCTGACTGGTCGAACCAAACCCAAAAATGAGGGACCTTGGTTGAACCCATAGGCGAACCGAACCAGGACTTGTACGAAGAGCGAACCAGGACTAGAACCAAGGCTAAAATAGAAGAACCTGGTAACATAGATAATGTGTCAAGAAGTTGACTACTTCATCTACTCTGGATATTATGTTTTGAAAGTGTTGTGAAGATTATGTATCCTTTGCTTAATTAAGTTATTCCAATCAAAGGATTAAATATATTAGAATGTTTTTATGAATCATTTCATGGAATACCAATTGAAAACATGTTTATTACTTTTAGATAAAGTTGTTTAGCATTAATCAATTAATTTATTCAAGAAAAAACCATGAAGGACAATAATGATCAATGCTAGGGCTAACCAATTAATAAGTATACACGTGAATAAGTCAAGCATGTACATGTGAATAAGGGAAGCACAAGTAGTGACAAACATGTAATCCTTGAAGTATACACACAAATACATAGTATATGCAACTTAATACAAAGTATATGCACGAATACAAGGTATACGCATGAAAACACGTAAGTCGCAAAGTATACATTGGAACAAATGTAAGTCGCAAAATATACATGTAAGTTGTAAATTATACACTTGAATACACATAACTCATATCTATTGAACCATGAATTTATAATGCAAATATGGACACCATCGATAAAAAATATTTGTACTAACCAAATAGCCATGTACGTATACATCAATTTATATGTCAATATAAGTATAAAATATAGGTACAAAATAGCCATATAGGATTACAAGAATGCCATATAGGCATACAATGTCCAATATATCCACTACAAAATATATACAAAACTACCATGTAGACATACAACAAAGGGCTATGGAATCAAAATTCATTTTTCTCCATGTTCTGGAAATAAATTCTTTCCCTTTGCTTGTTGATCTGATGGTGATAAGTCCATCACTCATTTGTTCTATGCTCGAGGAGTGCTCCTATTGTTCCTCCTACTATTAAGTTCTTGGTGAAGTTTTAACTATTACAATAAGAAGTAAAGACATTAATATATAGAAATTATATTATAAAAAAATGATATATTTAACAAAATAATCACTTACTGCCATCTCACGATCACTCTCCATGAGGGAAATATTCGCACACCCATACTGAGGTGTGCTTAAGCCTTGTATAAACCATCCAAATAGAAATTAAACTACGAATCAATAATGGTTTTATTTTTCACTAGAACTAACATCTATAACAACGAATGTAAATTGAAATTTCGTAATTTTCCTCATACTTCCCCTGTCAGAGCCATTGAGGATTGTATAGTGTATGAAACACCAATATCCATTTCCCTCATAACATTTGGAGGTGTTTCTGCCACCAACATCTAAAAATAATACAACAAATTATTCAATCACAAAAACTACAATAGCGATCCACGTCATGACTTATAATGTATGAGGTTGTATAGGTATTTTTATGATGTAATAAGGCTTAAATAGCCATTTTTGAGTTTGTAATGGTCTTTGGTAGTCATTTTAGGCATAAATTGCAAAGTTACAAAATCTTAACAAAATTTGTCAATCAATGTTGTAAAAATACAAAAAGGTGACAAGCAAATGCAATTGGAAGCTGCTCCTAGACTTATTACTTATGCTATGTGAAGTAATTGCATCACTGCTTATGTTGAATTTCTAAACAACTATATTGTAGTTGAAATTTTGTCATCTATCAACATCTAGTTATTAGTTATGGAATGTGAAGTAATACTTTGAATTTGAATGATGTGTAATGCAACGTAATCAATGATATGAATATAAACTACACAAATCTATTAAATACAATTCATTAGTTAAACTCTTTATTCTATTACCTACATGTAGGTTTGAGTAAATCCACTAGCACTAGGAGGTGTTCCCTCGAAACCTCCAATATTAGCTTGTTTAACATCCAAAATCACATATTAAAATACCATTCGTAAAACAATGCTATTAATATGTAATAAATTTATAATTTTTTACTAGTTACATATCCCACCAATAGGTGTACTACAAAATTAAGCAGGTGGAGGGCTTGTGTATCCAGTCTCGACACTGTGACCCTGCAATTTTATTAAAATCATAAAACTAAATTAGTTAATCTTGCATTTCAAAATAAAAATTCAATAAATTAAATTCAATGAACATGCTAACTTTTACCTGAGTATTAATGTCATACACCTCATGAAAAATGTTGGCTACCCTCTCCATCTCCATAGTTGTAGACAGATCCTACATATTAGTCTCTTGAGTGTTGGTGGGGTCATATGAACAAGTTTCCCTGCAAGATTGACACACATGGGTTCAAAGGCCATGACTCGAAGACTCCCCTAGATGGCACTATAGAATAGGGCTAGTATGTTGGATGACACTCTGGGTCAAAGTGCTAATCGTCTACACTGTCTCTACGTCGACACTCTCCTTCACAATAGAAGGCATAACAATGTGCTCATGAGGCGGCCTAGCGAGAGCTCGTCTCCCTTGCCACGTAGGATCCAACTATGCACCGGGTCTATCCTGAGCTGACCCCCCACTTCTCCCCTGGAAGTTCCTCATATCAAAATAATTTGGGATTTTGTTCAATATAAACTCACTATATAGTTTTCTATGGAAATACTAGGGGACTTCACAATTGTTGCATGGTGGGTAATCAAAAACCAAGTACCACCTATCATAAAAATAGTTCCTAATCTATTGGTGGTGGCACCAATGAATAAGAAACCTCTTCACATTGAGAGTAAGATTTTGATTTGTGTGTGGGTTAGTGAATAATGAGCACAAATCACCTTTTGTAATTTTTAAATCCTTTACATCTTTATATGATAGTTTATCTATGTAATAGGCCCTAGCCACTTGCCTCCTATCTTTCCATCTAGTTATTTGATTGCTAATTGAATCTACATTTTCTAACATATCTTTCAATGAACTTGCTAGGGTCATTCTTTCTATGGTTGAACGATTTGGATCACTCAACCTACTGATTAAATCCTCAATTTACTTTTTTTTCTCAATTTCACTCATTAAATTTTGTTGAGTGACAGGAGGGTGTTGAGTGAATGGTGGAGGAGGTTGTTGTTGAGGATTTGGTTGCTCTTCTTGTTGAGGATTTTGAGGGTTTGTAGGTTCATTTGAATCTCCTCCAAATTCAAAAAAATGAATATCAAATACAACCTAAAACTAATAAATTCAAAACAAAAAGAAAACAATTCTTACCTCTCACACCTCCTCCTCCTTGTGGCTCCATCCTTGCAATGAAATAGAAACTATTGATGAAGATTTATGCTGAATACCTCCTCCTAGAACATGAGTGCAAAAAATGGGGGTTTTGGCCGTAGGAACAACAAAAAACATAGTCAAAATGCAAGAATGAATGCGTTTCACTTTTTTTTTGCTTATAACATGTCATAACATGAGCACGTTATAACATAATTGCATTATAATGTGCTCAAGTTATGGGCTCATTATGGTTGAGCCTCAGGCTCGACACACCAAACCATGACATGAGCGCATTATAATGTGCTCACGTGATGACTTTTGAAAACTTTTAAAAAAAAATTTCCACAAATTTGTTACCCATCTCCATCCACCCACCCAGGGAGAGGGATGATGTAGTAGAATAGAGAGATCAAGAGCAGAGCCAAAGAGTTTAGCTAGAGATAGCTTAGGCCTCCTTTATCCATAGAGAATAGTACCAATAAGAGAGACTTGATCATGGAGGAGAGAACCTATTAAAGGATCCTCTACAAGGCTTAGGTTCTTAGGGCTTAAAGATGACCTAGGTTTGGTGCGAGGAGAAACACTACAATAGTCAAGCTAAGTAGATTAGGTGGGGGTTTAGTTAGCAGGCCATTGATACAACCCTCAGGTTCCCTCCTACAACCACATAGGTCTCTAGAGCATGATGAGCATGATTAGAGATCTCCCACCCATGATGGTCATCAAGGATCACCTCCAGATGGAGAGCAGCAAAGTTGATGCAGATTGATGTTATTTCATTTATTTAATATGCACTTGATATAGAAATTGATTTTGTATATTCATTCATCAACCTTTTGAGCCTCGCGTATATTTTTTATGTATCAAACATGTACATGATGATGATGATGCACTGACATTTCCATTTTTGATGATATATGAGAGTACCATTTTTGATGTGTTATGAGATGCTCTATGATGATGATTATGTTTATGATATGCATGGATTATGCTATGCTATGAAATGATGACATACATAGATGTTACATGATATGCTCACTTTTTGTACTTTTTTATGATTTGACATGTGCTTTGAGGTTGTTGGGAATTGAGAGATTGTCATGGATGCCAATAGAAAATGGAATTTTGAAGTTTGTCAGTATTCAGCTGTTGTGGTAATGGAAGTATGTTGATTGGGTATTTTGATACGGATTATCCTATTTTGTAAAATCTGCTCCAAAGCTAATAATATGTTCTATCTTGACATCTGTTGCATCCACTAACATGTTTTCAGCTGACTAGGTTGTATTGTTAGAAAGGTATAGCTACCAGTAGTTCGGGGACAGTGTCATACTTATACACTGGCTTTGTATGATAGGTTTTTGGTCTAGATTCTATCTCAAAAAAAGATATCACTATAGGACTTTGTACATAGATTTGAGACTACAAGATGCATTCTACATTGGAATTTCATAATGATATGTGAAGGAATTTAGAAGATATGAATGCCAGTATTTTGATCAATAGACTACAATGATTTTTCATATAGTACACTAATGTGGGAGATTCTATATTTTCTCATATTTGATTATCATACCATGCACTATTTAAGATAAGTAGTTTGATGCCATCTAAGGGAGAATTCAATGTGTTAACAAGTTTTGTGGTACACGTTTTATGGATTGCATATATGTTTGGAGTTTTTAGTCTAACTCTAGTTGACCTATTTATGTGCTAATGTTGAGAATCTTAATATATGCTATGTGATTAGTCTAGTTTATGGTTCAATTTTGATAGAATTTACTATCCATTCGCTATAGTTTTCATAGACTTTGATGCTTAGATGTTTACCTTTTTATGATATTTCCTCAAAACCATAGACATTGGGCATAAGCTTATTTTCGTATCCTTTAATTGAAATTGACATATTATATGAACTATCTATGTTAATTTTCATGTGGATTAATGAATGCCACTTTAAGATAGTTATAACAGATATGCAATTGTTGTGCATACTAATATTGTTATGCAAATATAATTAGAGGCACATTCACCATAACAATCAATGGAGGGAAGAATCTCGATAGAGGGAGATTCCTCATTCAAATAAAAATTGTAATTGCTTTGTAAATGGTCTTAATTATCTGTTGAACAAATATAGGCATTACTATTGTGCTAAATCTATGTTAAGGAAAACATGCTTGACCAGATTCTGCGCATGCATAACCACCTCTCCACCTTTTATGCTTTCCCTAAAGTGGCATCCTCCTAATCCGTTGGAGTTGACCACCTTGCTAGGTAGTTAGTTAGTAGCTTTTCTTCCTATAAATAAGACTCAGATGCTCCTTCTCAGGAGGTTACTTAATTTAATGATGTACTTGCCTTCTTAGTTTTTCAATAATACAGTTATGCTACTCTATTGTACTCATGTTCTCCAATGAATAAAATAAAGTTATAAGTTCGTGCATTTGAATTTACATTCTTCTTAAGGGATACTCATCCAAGGAGGCCCACTTGGTGAGAATTTTGTCCTTTAGTTTAGTTATTACTTTATGTTCAGTAATTAGTTAAGAATTTGGCATTGTTTGTTCCTATAGCCACTAGAATTCCATTTTGTGGATGTTCCTTCAGCCAAAGAAGACAGAGTAGTTTCCTATTTTTTTTCTCACATTTTCATTTTTGTCATGCATTTCAGCCTAGTATAGTTGTTGGTTGATGCTCAACACTTATGTTATTCCTTTCCAAGCAATTTACTTTCAACATTGTGTCTTTCTTAGCTGTAGGATGAACATGGCTACTTTGGATTCCTAGTGCACATACTATGCTGACCCATTTCAATTTTACATCTCTAGGTTGAAAAGTTAAATGCACCTTCATGATGATTAAGATAGCTATTCAGGTTAGATGTCCAATCTTTGAATCACAACTGTAAGGGCTTAGTTGTTAAATCATTGTAGGAGGCCAACATTTTTGGTGCCATTGTCGAGAATGGTGTCAAACTAGAGAGTTCTTTGGAGTCATTGATAGTTTCTTATTTTTTGAAGTATTTCTGAAAGTTTTCTCTTAATACACCCCTCATTTAGGAGATAATGACCCTCTATTCTTTTTATAATTCTTTGTGTGAGCCGGTTAATAGTGAGTTGATACCACATGCATAGAGGAAGGAGGAGAGATGCTCATGGGAGATTCCTTCCTAACAATCCTGATCCATTCCAGCCAAGAGACAAAGAATAAGAAGAGCCACACTCATTTGGTGATGCATTTACTAATCTGACCAATTCTGAAGTTTTCTTTGAAGACCAAAATTTGATTGAGAACCCCTTTTCTTTGGAACTTCATCAGGCAGGCATGGATGATGCAAATAGAAATAGACCTAACCAACCAATTTTTTCTTTCCCCATTTCTCATCAAAATGAAGTTGACAACCTCAAAATATCCCTTCTTCAGTCCTTCCTAAGTTCTATGGACTTGTCATAGAAGATCTTGATACATTCTCTTTTGAGTTTGACATATTGGGCAGGAGTTATGACTATACCATTGATGCCCATAGGCTTAAGCTATTCCCTACAACCTTGAAAGAAGATGCATTAAGATGGTTCATGAGCCTAGGCACAAATACTATGGAGACTTGGGAGGACATGCAGAAAAATTTCCTTGAGAAGTACAAGGAATATTGTATGGGCAGTGACATGAGAGGAGATGACATTTTTAGGATGCAACAAAAGGAAGATGAGAGCTCGGAGGAGTAAATTTCAAGGTTTCTATTCTACTTACAGAAATATCCACACCATACACTCAATGAAGAATCACAAAATATACTCTTTTTGAGAGGGATTAATGAGAGCTACACTGATTCCTTGGACCTGATTGCAAGAGGAGATATCACCAATATCCTTGGGAGGATATCAAGAAGATATGTCAGAACTATTCTAGGGTAGCCTCAAAGAAAGGGAGAGCTTACCAATCTTCTATGGGTAAACCATCTACCAGTGGAGTCTCAATGATGGAGATTACTCACTTGTTGTTAGACTTCAAGCAAGACATCATAAACAATCTAGCTACCCAGTTGGATACAATTCAAGCTAAGAAGAAACAAGAGGAGACAAAGGAAATGTTGCTAGAATATTGCCCTCATTGCAAACAAAAGAAGGATGACAGATGCAAGATGATAGCTAATATTGATATCAAGCATATTCCACCTGAGTTCAAGCCAATCCAGGTTGAAGAGGATCAAATATACTATGTTGCAAAAAGGAGGCCATGGGCTCCAAGACAAGGTATGCCACTAGATCCACTATCTTTTGTTAGGCCATATTTCAATTCTTATTCATCTGGTAACTAATGGAAACCCCCATATCCAACCAATTATGGAGGATATCCACCACATTATTGGAGTAACCCTCCAAATTCCTAGCTCCATCACCAAAAATCTCTACCCCAGTGGCAAAAAGCTCAGGGAAATTGGCAACAGTTTCAAGGAAATTGACACCCACCTCTAGGAAACTGGTAGTAAACATCTCAATGGAGGGGAGGACAAAAATTTCCAAACTAGACAACTAGCTACATGCAACCACCTTCTCAGACCCAACAAACTACTCTAATGCCTCCTCCTACTAGTTCAAATTCAAATACACCTAAACCTACTCAGCTACTAGCTCAACCCACACATAACCCAATTAACAAACCACAAAAATAGCCAGCATACTCTGCTAATCCAAACCAATTTCCTACATATGTTGTGAGTGTAAGTGACAATTTTTTTGATATTTTAGATCAGTTGAAGCATATATGTGTCGAGATAACTCTATTTTAGGCCATAAAAGATGTTCCCAAATATGACAAGGCAATCAAGTAAGTATGCCTTAAGAAGCCAAGAAATAAGAAGAAAGACCTCACTATGGTTCATGTGGTGGGGCAGCTGGCTGACATCATACTTGGGAAAGTGACTATTCCCAAATATAATGATGTAGGAGTCATGTGGTAGGAATTTTTATAAATGAAATCAAAATAAAGAATGCTCTGATTGATTTGGGAGCAATAATAAATGTAATGACTAAGGACATCCTACAACAACTAAATGTTGCAAGGATGAGACCTAATCCTACTATCTTGTAGCTTGCTGATAATTCTACTATTAAGCCTGATGGTATAGTAGAGGATCTTGAGGTAACTCTAGACTCTTGGGAGTACCTAGCATTTTTCATGATTCTTTCTCCTAAAGCTACACTAGGCGAGTATCCTATTATTCTTGGAAGACCATGGTTAGCAAAAGAAATGCCTATATTGGATGTTATATAGGAGAAATGACCAATTCTAATGGAAAGAGCACCAAAAATCCTGTTCTCTACCATCCTGCTCAGCCATCCCATGGTAGGGATGATCTCGTATGACCACATTTTGGTGAAGAGGTCGAGGAACTTAATTTTGTGGCACAACTTATGATGTTAGGCAGAAGTTCTTTCATGCAGCTTCAAGATGAAAATGAAGTATTGTCTAACATAATTCAAAACCATTGTGTAGTAGAGGAAGTATCATCCTCTCATGCATTTTATTCTACTAATCCAATGAAGACACTCCTACCCGCTCTTCTTGCAGAAAAAAATTTATGTAGCAAAAAGTATGTCTCGTACATTTCTAAAACATGAACTCAAGGTACTAATCATTAGTGAAGTAGATATGATAGAGTTAACCACACAAGTGCAAGTATTAGAAGGAAAATGCTTAACTATTGATAGAAAGTTGAGTGAAGAACAACAACTAGCTTTGATAAAATTACTAAGGACCTAGTCAACATGAATTTGAATGGGACTATCATGATATTAATGGATTGGATCCTAGGCTTTGCACTCATAGGATATACATAAGAAATTATTGTACACCAGTGAGGCAGCCTCAAAGAAGAATTAACCATGCATTGAGAGAAATTGTAAAAGGGGAACTACAAAAATTGCTAGATGTAGGATTTATCTACCCCATTTCAGATAGCCAGTGGGTGTCTCCATTGGTGATTGTGCCCAAAAAAGGAGGGAAGTGGTGAGTTTGTGTTGATTACAAGGAACTCAATGCTGCCACCAAAAAGGACCATTTTCCCTTACCTTTCATAGATCAAGTTTTGGACTCACTTGCAGGAAAGAAGTACTTTTCTTTTCTAGATGGGTTCAATAGCTATAACCAGATCCAAATTGCACTAGAGGACCAGGAGAAGACCACCTTTACCTGTCCATGGGGGACCTATTCCTACTCAGTACTTCCATCTAGCTTATGCAATGCACCTGCAACTTTTCAGAGGGAAGTCATTAGCATATTTTCAGACATCTCTCATGATTGCATGGGAATTTATATGGATGACTTCACTACCTATGGTGCTGATTTGAGTGAAGCATTGGAAAATATTAGGAGAGACCTACAGAGATGTGAAGACCACAATCTATATTTAAAAATTGAAAAGTGCTTCATGATGATGCAGGAAGGTGTAGTTCTTGGCCACTACATCTCTCACAAAGGAATTCAAGTAGATCCTACAAAGATTGAGGTGATCACCAATCTTCCTATCCCTACAAAATAAAATGATGTTAGGAGTTTCTTAGGACATGTAGGTTATTATAGGTAGTTCATCATAGACTTCAACAAAATGGTAACACCATTGCATAGTCTCCTAACCAAAGATGTTGAATTTCAATGGACATAAGACTATGAGAAGGAATTCTCTGAATTGAAAGAAACTTTAACTCATGCTCCTATACTCAAAGGTCCTAATTGGGAGATTCTTTTTCACATTCATACAGATGCATTAGACTATGCTATAGGAGTAGTCCTAGGATAGACAGAAGGAGCAATTGAAAATGCTATTTATTTTGTCAGCAAAAATTTGAAGGGAGTTGAATTCAACTATATAGTGATCTATGCCCTAAAAAAATTCAGGTAGTACATAACTGGCTATCAAATATTTGTGCACATTGATCCTAAGACCATTAGATACCTCATGAATAAACCCCCGATTTCAGGTAAGCTAGCAAGATGGTTGTTGTTGATGGAAGAGTTTGACATAACCATTGTGGATAAACCAAGGAAGGCCAATGTTGTTGCAGACTTTCCTTCAAGGTTGACTACATTACAGGACAATCAAGTCATTGATGACTCTTTCCCTGATGAGCATTTATTTTCTATCAATGTGCATAGACCTTGGTATGCTGACATAGCTAATTATTTGGTCACATGGAGAGTTCCTCCTCATTTCTCTCCAAAAGAGAGAAGGGTGTTAATTGAAAAATATTTTCCTTTCTCATGGATCACTAGATGTTTGTTCTACACTGGACTAGACCATGTCACAAGGAGATGTGTGAGGGAAGATGAGACATGTGATAAAATGCATGCATGTCACAATGAACCCTGTGGAGGGAGTTTTACAGCCAAGAGGACAATAATGAAAATTCTAAATATAGGATATTATTGGCCCACACTCCACAAAGATGTAGGGAAATATACAAGGAAGTGTGACAGATGCCAAAGAATCGTTCGGCCAACCAAATATGATGAGATGCCACTTTATCCTCAGGTAGTAATCACTCCATTTGACAAGTGGGGATTGGATTTTGCAGGATCCATTGATCCTCCATCATATGGTAAATCCTATATCTTGGTATACACTGATTATATAACCAAGTGGGTAGAAGTTAAAGCCATGAACCATGCAAGAGATAATCAGGTTGCATAATTCCTTTATGAGGAAATTTTCACACGATATGGGTTTCCAAGAGAGATAGTGATTGATCAAGGGGCTCAATTCACTTCAACCCTTGTTGCAACACTAGTCAATGAGTACACCATAAGACACACGAAGTCTACTCCTTATCACCCTCAGGCCAATGGTCAAGTTGAGGTGACCAATAGAGAAATTGAAGCCATTCTGACCCAAACAGTGGCTAGATCCATAAGAAGGATTGGGCAAGTAGGCTACCAAAAGCTGTTTGGGCCTACAGAGCTACCTAGAAAACAATTATAGGCTTCACTCCATTCAAATTGTTGTATGGAAAGACAAATATGATTCCAATTGAATTTGAGCATAAGACTCTTAAGATTGCAATAGACTTGGAAATGGACATCTCTGAGGCACAAAGAGATAGAATCATGCATCTAAATGCTTTGGATGAGATGAGGAAAGCAGCCTTGCATCACATAGAGGTAGTGCAAAATTAGAGAATAAAGTGGCATGCCACATTCATAAAGGACAAGAAATTCTAGCTAGGTGATTGGGAACTGCTCTATGACTCAAGGTATCAAGTTAATGAAGGAAATTGTAGACAAGGTGGCTAGGATCATATGAGGTTGTTGAAGTCTTTTGCAATAGTGTTGTTTAGCTCACCACCATAGACCCTGTTAGATTTAATCTGCTTGTCAACAATCATCACCTTAGGTTGTATCACAAGCCAACTTCCAAGGTAGAATTCCTACAAGAATTCACTTAGCATGCAACCCTCAAACTTCTTGCAGCCGAAGGAAGCAAACCTAGTGTCCCTCCTTCTGGCTAACCAAGGTATGTAACTTTTCATAATAAAGACTTCCACTTTTGTGGGAGTCCACTTCTTCATTCATTCACCCATCTGCCCATCCATCTCCACCTTTCTCTCTCTTCCATCATGTCACCATCATTTCAATTCATTCCATTGCACCTCATTCCACTCCACTTTCATTAATTTCTCAACTAACTTCTTAAAAGGTGACTGGTACTTTCTCCATAATCTTTACAACAAATCTTCAAAGAATGTAGGTACGTGTGCATCAATTTGTTATATCTTAATTGTCTTTTAGTACATTCATTTAATTGATGTGCATTAATGTAGACATTCTCCATAGCATGTAATTATTCCCTGCCCTGGTCAAATTGTCATTACCACCTCGCATGTGAGGGAACATGCACGAATTTAGGTTGGGGGGGAAGTGTGAATATCATCTCCACGTGTTTGTCCATATTGGTTCATGTCAGCAAAGTTTAAATTGAGCTGATTTGAATTTTGAGTGAAATGACAACTTGCATGTGTGAAAGGACATCGACCACCCCCATTTTTCTTGATTGTAGCCTTCATTTATTGCTCCTTTACCGCCTTTATTGCTCCTATCATTATCTTAAGCCAAAAGGGTAAAATTTAGATGACACTGGCATTGAAAATTTAGCAACATTGTAGGAAGGAGAAGTTTAGCTTTTAGATGAAGATTGTTGGAAGGGAAACTTTGTAGAGTGATTATTTGATTGTAGACAAATAAACAATGGCAGGTGGGTTAATTAGAAATGAACCCACGGTTCATGATGTATTACTATAGGATGCACCTTGCCATGATGAGTTCAAAAACTACAGGTGGTTAGATTACTTATTGAAGTTGAATGGTTATAATGAAGACGCTACATTGGAATTTTCCCAGACCTTGTCTAAAGGGAAGATCATAGTAAAAGGGTTGGAGGTCATAGCTACTGAAGAGAGGATTGCAGAAGTTACAGGGTTACCTACTGACGGTGAACATTACCCTACTACCAGAGATGCCAGGTTAGCTAGGGCTGAATTTATAGAACCTGGTGACCCTCCATTAAGTATGGACAAACAAGGTGTGAAGAGAACCTCTTTGCTTGAGCCCTGGAAGCAAGTAGTTGTTTATGTTGTGAAGTACATTACCTATGAAGGTCACCAGTCGAATCTACATTCTGTGCACTTCAAACTCCTGAATCACATGAGGCATGGGAGAAGAATGAATTTTCCGAACGTGCTATACCACCTTCTTTCAATCATACTGGCCGAGACCCAAAAAGGTAGGGATAATTCCATTTCCGACCATTTCTTGATAAAATTATTAGTTGAGAAGTCTCTATGGGATGTGTGTGATATGACTTGGTAATAATTCTTAAACATTGATCAAATTAGACTACAACATTTGTGACCTAGGGTTTTGCTTCAACCTCATAGGGCTAGTAGGAGATTGAGCACAATTGAAGCCACTCCTAGTGCCTCAACTTTTAGTGCGGGCTGTAGTGTAAACCCTCCTACAACTCAACAACCCATAAATATTAGCTCTTTTAAGACAAAACAATCAGACAAAGAAAGTTCCTCTTCAGATTTTGATGATGATGTCCCTCTAGGAACCCTAATGTGAACTAGGGCACAAAAGAAGAAGCAGAAATAAGGAAGGGAAAAGCTAAAAGGAAAATGGTAGAAAAATAAGTGCCAAACTCTAAGAAATGGAAGGCTGACATTGCTCTTCCTATAGCCAAAGAAAAACATGAAATCCCTCCTAGAAAATCAAGACTAGTTGGGCCAGCCTTTGGTGTATCTCTGGAAGGAAGCCCTAGGCCTCAAGAAACATCACAAGGGGATACATAAGCTCCAATGTGGTAGGTGATTGAGAAAAATGACATATTTGAGGAAGCAACAAATATAACATTAGAAAATCTTGTTGACATCTCAAAACAAGTTGAAAGTCAGGTGCATGAAGAAAATCAGGAGCCCCTGTAGCAAAAGAAAGAACAAGAGTTCCTACAACAAGGGAAAGAACAAGAGGCCATGTAGCCAAAATTGGGAGAACAACTAGTACCCTTATAAACAAAATTGGCTAAACAAAAAAAATCCCTGCAGTTGGAGCCATATGAAGAGAAAAAATTAGTGCCAAGAATTTTTTTGGTAGGTATACATAAGCCCTTTGATTTTTCAATGCACATGGTAGCCATGAACTTATGGAGAGAGATGCAAAGGAGGGAAGAAGAATGGAAATAGGAGAAATGTAGGCTAAAGAAGGAAATTCAAAAGAGAGATGAAGAGATTGAAGATAAGAATGCATAAATTGTTGCTTTAAAGGAAAAGGTGGACAATATAGCTGCCTTAGTACCTTAGATATTAGAGTGTAGGACTTCTCCAAGGGTCTATGCTCTGTATTTGAAGGAGAAGCATCTTTCTTTTAAACTAGTAAGAATTTTTTCAGGTTTAAATCCTTCCATTGAGACTCCTCTTGAATTTTTCCATGCTTATCAAATTGCTCCTCCTAAAATGAAAAATTTGTTGTGTGAATTCTATTTGCATTATTATGTCATGACCCAAGACCATGATTGGAATTCATTGTTGTATGTTGGGTATATCCAATTAAGGGAATTTATGTCCTGGATACACAATGAAATTAGTTGGGGACAACGGTTCAGGACTTATAGGTAAATAGAATCCAACACTCCCCTGTCCATCAGGGTTGAATCTAGAAATCTAGGAGACATTTTAAGGGATTGGCACATAATTCTTTATTGACCAAACTATGGCAATAGGATCCTTCCCAAGAGAGAAGTAGTTTACAAAGAATATGGAGTAGAAAAAACCACAGGGGAATCTATAATGGGATACCTATCACAAAGGTGGAACAACCTAACTGATGAGCTGAAACAAGCTGAGCCTCACTCCTTGCAAAACTATGCTACATCACTTAAAAGAGTTGATAGATATATACAGATTGGAAGGAAAAAGGGACAATTTTGGCTTCCACTGACTTTTTAGCCGCCTATCATATTGTGGCCTATGCTAAATTTTAGGTATTATCAATATGATATAGTTGCAGAGAGATAAAGATGGAGCAGGTTGGATAGACAACAAGGGTTCTATTGGGACCCTAATTCATGCACTGCAAGAATTGATGTAGGACAGCTGGTAGTTGCAAATTTCTAGGCATTGACTAAGCAGAAGAACAATCCTTCCTCTACTAGAGGACCAACAAAACCTTAGGTTGGGGGGAGTGATGAGTCCAGTTTATGGTTCAATTTTGATAGAATTTATTATCCATTTTCTATAGTTGTCATAGACTTTGATGCTTGGATGTTGACCTTTTTATGATATTTCCTCAAAACCATAGACATTGGGCATAAGCTTATTTTTGTAACCTTTAATTGACATTGACATGCTATATGAACTATCTATGTTAATTTTACATGTGAATTAATGAATGTCACTTTAAGATAGTTACAAATATGCAATTTTTGTGTGTACTAATATTGTTATGTAGATATAATTAGAGGCCTACCAAAATGAGGAAGATTCTGCCAGCTGGTTATTTTCCATAATGGTTAACAAGGTGATCATTCAAAGGTCAATGGAGTGAAGAATCTCGGTGGAGGGAGGTTCCTCATTCAAATAGAAATTCTAACAACCTTGTAAATGGTCTTAATTGTCTGTTGAGCAAATATATGCATTACTATTGTGCAGAAAACATGCTTGACTAGATTCCATGCATGTGTAACTGCCTCTCCACTTTTTATGCTTTCCCTAAAGTGGCATCTTCCTAATCCATTGGAGTTGATCACCTTTCTAGGTAGTTAGTTAGTAGCTTTTCTTCCTATAAATAAGACTTAGATGCTCCTTCGTAGGATGTTGCTTAATCTGATGATGTACTCGCCTTCTTAGTTTTTCAGTAATATAGTTATGCTACTCTATTGTACTCATGTTTTCTAGTGAATAAAATGAAGTTATAAGTTTGTGCATCTGAGTTTACATTTTTCTTAAGGGATAATCATCTGAGGGGGCCCACTTAGTGAGCATTCCATCCTTTAGTTTAGTTATTACTTTATGTTCAGTACTTAGATAAGAATCTGGCACTATCTATTCCTATGGCCAATAGAATTCCACTATGTGATTATTCCTGCAGCCAAAGCAGACAAAGTATTTTTGTGTTTGTTTGCTCAGATTTTTATTTTTGTCATGCATTTCAGCCTAGTATAGTTGTTGGTTGATGCTCATCACTTATGCTATTCCTTTCCAAGAAATTTACTTTCAGCATTGTGTCTTTCTTAGCTGTAGGATGAACATGGCTAATTTGGATTCCTAGTGCACATGCTATGTTGACCCATTTCAAGTTTAGGCCCTTAGTTTGACAAGTTAAATGGACATTCATGATGATTGGGATAACTATTCAGGTTAGATGTCCAATCTTTGAATCACAGATGTAAGGGCTTAGTTTTTAAATAATTGTAGGAGGCGAACACTATGAATGATAATGGGATCTGTCTTAGATCCATGTCAACTAACTGTAAGAGAGGGGGACCACTACATGCAAGACCCCAGGTTATGGAGGGTCAAGACATGAGAGGTTGCCCTAACTTACCTTAGCTAAGTGTGATGTGTAAGGTATGAGTATGAGAATGATGAGGGCTATAGAGTCTTGCAATCACTCTAAAATTATGAGTTTCAAAGTGGGACTCGGCAAGCTGATTTTCAGGTTCAACTCTATGCCTCAGGGAGGTATCTTCCCGAGGATGTAAGCACAGTCATTACACGATAGCACGATGCACTGGCATCTCTAAAGTACACTGGTTTCTGTATGACTAGACAACAACAAAGATAAGGTCAAACCTGCCAAAATGACTAAAAACCCAACTAACTAACTAAAGGGCTAGAATGACAAGTAAATAAATGAAATGCTCTCTAATATTGTAAAGTAAATAAGCAAAACTAGAGAAAGCAAGGAGGATCTCACCAAGGAATTCATTTTCTAGTTGATCTTCTGAGAAGCACACACACCTACACATAGGAAGAGGGAAAATTTTGGGTGGCTATATAGGGGCCTTCCTTAGTCAAAGCCCCGTTTAGGTATTTCCACCTCCACGGACAACCAAGGAAATGAGATAAAGAAATATTGTAACAAAGAGAAAATAAATGCTACAAAGTAGTGTTATTCTACTCAACCAAGTGATAGAGGAGAGGAGAGGGAAGCTTACCACCTCCACCAAGAGCACTCAAGGCTACTTGGGGGAGAAATGATAGGAATTCAAGCCTTTGCTACAATGGCATGATCCCAAATGTTCTCTATTGAATTGATGGAGTGAGGCTTTGTTGCAATGGAATGCTTGGATGCTTCAAATGAGTGGAAGGGAGCTTGTAAGTGTATTTGAGAGTGAAAGAATAAAACCTTGATGTGATGAAGAGTTGGATTGAATGGATAAGGGATGAATATGAAGAAGAAATGAAATAAAACAACCATATTCGGGTTGGTCGGTCGAAGGGGCGTTACAACTTCACTGCCAATGGGAAGAGTAATGCCTCTATAGGTTCAGTTGTAGGAATCTACCAGGGACATAAGCACACTGTGTGAATGTATGCACACTACGCAGGAAACCCCAATAGAAACACCTTTATCAACGCTCAAAATAGGCTCCAAGTGGACTGCCAACAATAGGCTTAAGTGGAATTAACCCTTCAAACTTGGTTTTCTAAGGTGGGTAAATGAAAAAAAGGGAATTACATAGGGGATGCAAATTTTCTCTTATACATTTCCCCCCCGCTTTAGCGAGCATGAATACTGATGAGTGCTTGGTGAAGTAGATCAAGACAGATTAAGGTTAGAAATGTATACTTGAACCATCGTGGAAGTAGACTGCAATCTGGTGAACCTGAAGGTGTAGGGAGAGCAAAGGACTCCATAGTTGCTCAAAAATATGAAGTTTGGAAAAGAACAAAGCATCTCACAGGCTCACAGACCTACAAGGAGGCAATCCCCAAGATCTCTCACATGAAGGAAGTCCCATGAAGTAAGTGCCTTATAGACCCATAGACCTGCAAAGAAGGTATCGTCCAAGATCTCTCACATGAAGGAAACCCAAAGGAAGTGGACTCCATAGAGTCGAGAAGCGGTGACATGTCTACCTATAGATAGAGCATGTTAAAAGTGGTGACACGTCTACCTATAGATAGAGCATGTCAAAAGTGGTGACACATCTACCCACAAATAGAACATGTCAAAAGCGGTGACATGTGTACCCATAGATAGAACATGTAAAAAAGTGGTGACACGTCTACCTGTAGATAGAACATGTCAAAAGTGGTCATGTAGGAAAATAAGTGGATAGTCATGCAGATTGTCAATGAGTAAAAATTTCAAAGGGGTCCCTCTGGAACCTTTCAAAAGGAGAGGGGTCCGCTCAAGGGACGTGCTATTTGAAAGGTAAGGTCTACTTAGGCTGCCCTCAAGCTAGATGTGAAAAGGCGAATGAAATAAGTCTAGTTGGGCTGCCCCTAGGCTAGATGTGAAGGAATCCATTCGGAATAGAGGCTTTCAAAGAAGGGTTGCTCGGGAACCTATTGTAAGGAAGATGGGGGGTCCACTCAAGGGACACACAATTTGAAAGTAGTTGTTCTTCTTAGAGTGATCCATCATCAAGGAGTCCTTTTGAAAGACATTCACTTCATCAAGAAATTTGAAAGGAAGGATATTCCCCCATGCGAGGGGAAGTAAAATTTGTTCCCACTTTAGAGGAAGGTCTTCATGTCCTTTCTTTACAAACCTGTGATGAAGGAAACATGTTTCGTTAGGGTTCTAAGTTGAGAATGTGATTCTAAGGAAAATTTTGTGAATATTTTCAAGAAAAGATTCGTTGGTAACAAATGTATTTTTTGAAAATAGAAGTGTTAAAGAAAGGCATTGTCACACATGAAAGGGACAAATAAAGAAAAGAAGAGAAAAAGATAAAGAAAAAGGAGAGAAAACAAAAACAAAGGGTGTAGAGGGATTTGGTTTAGTGGGGTCATATTTTTTCGAGCTCATATAAAGAATAGGTAACTGTAATGCAAGGAAAAAGATCATCAATCCCCAACCAAATCAGGAAGAACGCACAAGAATAAAAAGTAAAAATAAAAATTGGGTCAACATGGAAGGGGAGCCTAAATTCCCCCAATGCTTTGCATCATCCCCAATGTAACAAAAATCAAGCACAAACATGGAGGAATGATGATACAAATAGAAGAAGGTTTATGAAAGAAAAAATGATGCCTGTATCCAAGCACAAACAGGGGTGGCGAGGATCATCTAGGAACATATAGTACATGCATAGGGGAACACATCACAAAACACACACACACACAAGATCAAGAAAAGGGGCCTTCTCCTAACATTGATCGACCAAGAGGTTGTTTTCTTCCTAGTATAAATCCTCATAAGGGGAAGAAGGACAATCCTACAATGGTGGAATGTTAAGAGGAGGAGCATTCAACCCTCTCGCAACAAGGGCCAAGGAAGAGGGTCCCTTGAGGTCCTCTCTGCCAAGCTCTTGTGGAGTCAAACTCAATGATTTCACGAAGATGACCAACAGGGAAAAAACCTCATCCACAGAGTTAAAAATGCACCCCATAGGAGTGTTATGTCTTAGTCCAATGGGCAGGATGGGTTGTGCCTGAGGTTAACCACTAAGCTCGCTTAATGAATTGAGAGTGGTGACAAACTTAGGGGAATCCAGGACTAGTTCCATCACAAGGATAGAACAAGTCAACATAGGACCACCTTGTGAAGAAGGTGGGCTCCTCTTACATCCTTCATCACTAGAAGGACTACCCTCCACCTCTTTCTTTGTTGGAGGAGATGAACTCCCCACAGAAAAATATAGGGGTGTAGAGAAAGAGGAAGAAAGAACCACAACAGATACAAATAAAGTATTAACGATATTCACAGGCTTTGGGAAGGGCTGGATATCTAGAATGGACATCAACAAAGGTGGCTCCACTAAAGGAGTGATGAACACCTATACGCGTTTATGGTTAGGTGCATTCGTGCTCGTAACGGAAGCCAGGAGTAGACCAAACTAGAGAGAAGTAGAAGTAAGGGAGGAAGAAGATGTTGTAGGAGGTCCTGAAGTAGGAGTGTTCCTAGGTGGGAGAGGACCCACTTATGCAGGCCATGGGTGATCTAAGGAGTAGCTACCACATGTAACTGGTGGTCTATAACTGGTGTCATGGATTATGTGCATGGAGCCCCCATTGATAAATTTTAAACATTTATGCATGACGAAGGGTACCTCATTCGTCGCCACCAACCAAGGGATACCCAGTTTCACCCTAAAGAGTTCAGATCTAGGAATGATATCAAACATGATTTTTATGGACTTAGGTCAAACTAAGACTGATAGGAAAATACTACCAAAAGGGGGTACACAAAGCTTGTCATGTGTGCGGATGAAACTCACAAGAGCATTATATCCATCCTTGTGTAAAATTTTGTTAGCATAATCTCCTCCATTGTTATGTTCACTTGTGATGTCGGATGAACGAGAACACCAACTACAATGTTTCCAATGATCCATGAAGGAATGTGAAGAGGAGACGGTTCCTTGTTAAAGACCATTGAAAATTCCTATGAAGTGTTGGTTATGCCAGTACCACTATCCATAGGTTGTGCAGAGGGGATGGGTTGATGCAGGAAGGAGGCCATTACACACACTAGAAAGTACTTTCATAGAGTCCCTAAAGTTTGATAGATAAGATGGTGACCCAATTAAGGTTTCTGTTACCTAATTTTCACCCTCAAGCTCAATCAGGCAAGGCATCTATGTTGCAGCTATTGATAAGGGCCAAATGGGATATTTCCAATGAGGGTTAGTTCATGCATCTGATGACATTTCTTAGGGAGCTCAGTTGGGAAGCCTGCTTTGTTGGAAATATGCCTCAATAGTCATAGGCTCAAGCCTCCATTAAAGCCAAGTCGATATGAAATCTTCAATGTCTGGCCAACTGGCAACTTTGATATATTCTGTTTTGAATAGGTCATTGTGACCTAGTTTCTATCTTGCCAAACACTTTCACTATAGGGCCTATCGCCATGACAAAAAGGGTTCGGTATGACCTCTTATCGTGTGGAATTCTTTGGCCGATAGGCCATTCAATCATCAATCAGGGAGACTCATGGCAACCACGAGCTTTGGGATAACCTATAGTGCTTGGTGAAAGGTCCCAGCAAAGAGTTAAAGTCCCGCCAAAAGCAGTTGGTTTAAAGTCATCAGGGAAGCTCTCGTTGGAAGTAATACTATCGGTAAGAAGTCTTGTCGATGTGAGAAAGTCACACCAGCTGCATTCGTTTGGGATAACCTATTGAGCTCGATATGATGTCTTAGTGAAACTAACATGTCTCGCCAACAGTGCTTTATGTTGAAGTCTTCGGTGCGGCAATTTGAGCTCGCCAAGAGGTCTCAGTGACCCGAGAATGTTTTGGCGACAGCGATGGGCTCGGGTAGAATGGAGGAGTTCGGCGTGAGTCTCTGTGACAAACACTAGTTTGGCCAAAATATGTGAGTTTGGGGAGACCGGAGTGTGCTTGGCAAAGGGTCTGACCAACAGGCTAAAGTTTTAGTGACAATGAAATGAGCTCGGTGTAGTGTTTTCCCTTCACCATCAAGTCTTCCCGACCGATGGGAGTCACACCAAAGGAGATCTGAAGCTCAGTGGAATGAAATGTCTCAGGGTAACATCAATAGTGTCTCACCTATAGAAGATGATGGGTCTCGGGGTAGCTTTCTGCTTTCAGTAAGATCTCTCACCAACACTCGGGTGTCTTGCCGACAGAGGGAAAGGAGCTCACCAAAGGATTTGGCCTTTGGCAAAAGGTCTCAGTGACCCGTGGATGTCCTGCCGACTTGGGGGATATCTTCAATGTAACATCTTGAGGTCGTGGCGAGGTCTTGCTGACCAGTAGGGTCTCGCCGAAAGCAAGCTTAGCTCACCAATAGTTGAAGACTTCACCTTGAGGTTCTACTGACATGGGGAGGTCTCTGCGATAAAAGAGGAGTCATCAGCAAAGGTTTCACCAAATGTAGGAGAGTCTCCCCGACATGAATGACATCGATGTAGCGCCCGACACTCAGTATGATGTCTTACCGATATGTTGTAGTCTCGGTGACATCTTGTGCATCAGCCTGACTAGAAGACCTCACTATGAAGTCTTCCTAATTTTCCAAAGTCTCAGTGAATAGAGGGAGCTTGGGGAGTCAAGGCGTTCGCCAAAGGTCCTGGCGACTAACTGAAGTCTTATAGAAGGAGAACCAACTCAGGGAGAGAGATCCAACATCACCAGGAAATCTCGCCGAATGCAGAGGGTCTCCCCAAAACAAATGCCTTCACTAAGGAACAGGGTTTTTGTCATGACTTCTCAGTGAATGAATTGTGTCTTGCCGATGGCTTCAGTGATATTGATATGACCCTGAGAGTTCACCATGTTGTCTAGCCGACCGTGATTGTCTTGCTGACCATAGAGGAAATATCGGCATGACTTTTGGGCTCCCTAAGAACTCTCATCAACAATTCCATGCTATGCCGATGGCTCCAGGGGGCATAATCGCATCGGTGAGACACTTCCAGTGTCTCGCCGATATGCAATTCTATAGGAGGAGCTTTTGACCGCCCAGAGAATCTGTGTGGAGTATACTCTACAAATCAGGGAGATCTGAAGTGAGCCATGGCAGTTTGACCAGGATGAAGAACTTCAACGGAATGAGAGCAAAGTGTATCTATTTTGAGCTCAGGGCATTCAAAGTGTTCAGCTGAAGAGGTTCAAACAGGACATGATGCCAGGAAATGAATGTAGTAGCTGTGAAAGATCTGAGGGCCTCTCTGAGGAATGACTCTTCACTAACCTGGACACATAGGGTGCAACATTAAATTCAATAAAAATATCTAAGGATAGATCTTTCTGAGATCGATATTTTTGTAAGCGCTAAGGGGGCCAAAATCTCTTTGTATATAAGGGATTTTTTGCCTTTTTGTAAACAGTTGGAGTGATGCATCCAAAAGAGTTAGTGATTTTTAGCTATCCTTCCTCAACTAATGTATACTTTGTAACCCAATTGAAGTCTAGAAAGCAAGTGTTAGTTCTCATACTACTCTCATTTTTGTATGTTAGCTTATGCAAGTTTTCTTTAACAGTGTTTCTTTTAATCTATATTCATACCATCAAGTTGTGAAGTTCGTTTCTTCCTTCTTAAGATATGTATGTAGATCAAACTTGTCAAGAATGATGCATAAGACTGAAGGGGTGATGTGAGTAAGTAAAGCAATAGCAGTTAGGTTTTCTTAGTGTGTTTGCATCTTGTTTTCATTTCATGATTTCTCATCAAACTTGGTGTATCACCATAGGAATAGTTTAGTTTAGTTTCATCTTTTGTATGCATCCTTCTCCCTTTACCTTTACAAGATCGTTAGTTTAGGTGATACCCAAAGGAAGTGATCCTTCTCCAGAGGTTCATTTCAACTATAGGTGACCCACAGCCTTGAAATGATCCCATGTTGCTCTAGAAAGCTCAGTTTTTGTAAACTTTGAATAGGGTGCATTTCTAGGTGACAATAGTTTTTGGCACACTCGGTGGGATAGAAATTAGATTGAGCTGCTAGTTTAGTATGCAACCAGTGAATTCTTGACTTTATAGAAGTCCTTTGGCATACTTGGCAACTCCACAAAGAGGAAGAACTCCATAAATTGATGCCTTCTATAGTTTATGAAAAGAGTTCAAACAAGAAGCAGCTCAGGCCCTTTTGAATAATTGCAGATATCACCACCATGAAGACAAGGTAGAGTAGAGGAAAGGTGAGGAACAACAATTATCTATTCTAGAAGAACTCAGTCCACTCCTCCATCTATGGGATCACACATTGCTATCCCATCCTTGGCTTCATCTAGAGTACCAACAAATCCACCTCAGATACCTCCAATGGCCACCCCAAGGAATCAACCCTTTATTTCTTTTAATGGAGGAAGCCCCTTGAATCTGGCACAACACAATGACATTCCAATGGTAGCCTTGAAGATTCTTCCAACTTTCACAAGGGAAGACCAAACTACTCCCATTGAACATAAGAGAGATGTGGCTTCGTTATGCGGAGTCCATCACATAACCCAAGAGGATGTTGCAATGAGATTACTAGCTACTTCACTGAAAGGAAGAGTTGTGCAGTGGTATAGGAGCCTACTAGTCAGTTCAATTGCAACATGGGACGAATTTGGAGACAAGTTGCATAAACAATTTCACGACAGGTCTGATAACTTGTCTCTATTGGAACAATTGACTACAATTAAGAGGGCTCCACAAGAGTAGATAAATGATTTCAACTTCATATTTCAAAGAACCTGGGATAGAATCCCCGCAACAGTGAGGCCACCTCCAGAATACACATTTTTATACTTCTTGAGGGCTCTTAAGAGTGACATAGCTGTTATGATACAATCAATGGGAGGGGTTTCTCTACTAGATGCCTTTGAAATAGCTATCAGAGCTGAAAACAACTTCATACAAGCTAGTAAGCTTGCTCCCAGACCACCAATGCCTATATTTCCAGAAATTCATGCAAACATTCCTTTGCAAATACCTCCTTTCACACCTCTACCAGCTGTACCAACATTGCCAGTTGCTGTTTCAGCTATTGATAAACAAGAGAGTGTTGCTTCAAGCTCATCACAGGAGTTACAAGAGATCAAAAGTATTTTATAGACTTTTGGTAACAAGTTGGTGAACTTGGAAAAACAATAGTCCTATTCTAGGCCTTATCAGTAGCAGAATCAGACCCCAAGTCAACCTTTCCAAGGTCAACAACAACAATTCTAGGGGAATAAACATCAGTATCAAAGTAATTACCAAGGCTCAAGACAAAATGTTGCCACAAGGCCTTTTTAGGCCTACAATTCAGCTCCAATTAGTGTTGTCAAAGAGCTTGTTCCTGTTCAAAACAATCTGGCTACTGATTATGATTGGTGTTATCCATGTAATTAGCCACATAATCAAGCTACATGCTCTAATGGCATCATCAATCAAGCTCTTATGGTGCAAAATGCTATAAGTGTGTAAGATTTTCCTAAGGAGGGGTATCTACAATAGTAGGATCAACTTGGAGATGATTCAACTCTCTTGAATTGGAAAAGAGAAGAATTTTGTGGAGTGAACCAAGATGACACATCTGTTGTTGCTAATACTAGATCCAAGAAGAGGGCTTTCGAGATTGAAAAAGCAACAAATAAAGATAAGGGAGTTGCTGGTCCATCAAATCAACAAGTACCACAAACTTTCCAGTGAGGTCACGACACTGGTAAAGAGCAACCTTTACATTCTACATCCGCAAGTCAAGTGCAACCTAATCATGCTATTGTGAAGATGTAGCCAAAGGTAAACATATCTACACCTTTCAACATTGTTGAAAGCATTAAAAAAATGAATGTTTCAATTTCAATGTGGGATTCTTTAGCAATCCTCAGTCAAATCAATTTGTTATAGTCAGCCTTATCAAATCCAGTTAGTTTAAATCCTTCAAATGAAGTCTATTTAGGCCAAACAAAGTCAGTTTTAACCAATGTACTTTTGGATACTACCACACAGAAA
The DNA here is from genome assembly GCA_007258455.2 of Sequoia sempervirens. NCBI lineage: Eukaryota > Viridiplantae > Streptophyta > Pinopsida > Cupressales > Cupressaceae > Sequoia > Sequoia sempervirens. The sequence goes on from VDFB02105785.1 coordinate 458,641,579, forward strand.
AGTGATGGTGTCAAGCCCCCTCCTTTCTATGTTTCCTTAATAGTAGGGAATTTTTTAGTGCACAATTGCATGGCTGATAGCGGGGCTAGCAATTCCGTAATGCCAAAAAAGATTGCAGACCAGCTAGGTTTACAATACGAGCCATTGGAAAAGGGAGTACTTCAATTGGATGGGACAACAGTAAACACTATAGGTGTTATTAAAAATCTGAATCTCACACTACATGCCTGTCCCAATTTTTCAATCCCTCAAGATGTGTTTGTCATAGATTTGCCTGCATTTTTTGCTTTATGCCTATCTAGAGACTTCACAGCTAAAATTAGAGGGTATTTATGTTCAGATTGGTCCCATATGCTTTTTAGGACCAAGTATGGTACTAAGGTAACCATAACTTTTGAGTCCCTTGCCAAGGATCACATCGAACCTTATGTGCCATCTGCTATAAATGTTAATTCTATTGTTTTAAAGGATACTGAACTTGCTATAGTACAAGAGTTACAAGCTGTGAGTGTACCTGAGGTGCTCCTGAATGAATGGGCAGTGGAGAACATGGTTGATAATCCAAATGAGCTTATTCAAGATGTTGGTCTAGGTAATTATATATTGCATGAAGCTAGGATAGAAATGCCAAATCTTGAGAGAAGTGCAAAAATTCAATTCGAGCAGCAGAATGAATTATGGGAGATGTATTGTGATGGTTCAAGAAGAAAAAATGGAGCTAGAGGAGGTGCAATGCTTGTATCTCCGCAGGGTGTTAAGTATTATTCCACTTTCTGTTTTGCTTTTACATGCTCTAATAATGTTGTTGAGTATGATGGCCTTGTTCAAGGTCTTGAATGGGAAAGGAAGAGAGGAATAACCAACTTGAAAGTCTATCGGGATAGTGAGTTAATTGTCAATCAAATAAGAGGCTTGAATGTGGCTAAAAATGACACACTAAAGTCTTATAGAAACAGAGTGTGGAACATGCTTGAGGATTTTGATGCCTTCAACTTAGTGTCTATTCTAAGGAACCAGAACAAACATGCTAATAGGCTTGCAGCCATTGGGGCACAGTTTGATATTCTAGGTGACATTAGAAAAGAGAAAGTATAGCAGTATGTGAAGGTTGTAGTCAAACCATCAATTCCTGATAACAACATTCACTAGCAGGTTTTTGACAGCGACAAACATATTCTTTCTTTTTTGCTCAAAGAAGATTAGTTCTCCATGATGAATCAAGCAAAACCTAAGCAACAGTATGATGATCAAGTCGTACAGCAGAGGACAAATAAGTTACCCAAAGGTCCGGTTACCTTAGAGTCGATTTTTAGTACTGACGATCAGCTCAAAAAGGGTAAAGCTGGCTTGCAAATAAAAGAAGAAGATTATGAAGAACTAGAGATTTTCAAAGGTAAACTTCTTAAGATAGGTAGAATTTGTTCACATTAAGATAAATAAGCTTTTGTTGCTTTATGCCAAGAATTTCATGATGTCTTTGCTTTGGAATATTTGGATTTGAAAGGGTTTGATCCCCATATTGCTCAACACACAATTGAGTTAGAGCCTAATGCTAAGCTAGTAAGACAGAAACAAAGGCCCTTGAATCCTAAGCTGGAGCCCTTAATGATTAAAGAGCTAACTAAACTAGTTGAGGGGGGTATCATCTTTCCTATTAAACACACTTCATGGGTTTCTAACCTTGTGCCAGTTAGGAAGAAAAGTAGAGAAATAAGACTTTGTGCAGACTTTAGGGATCTTAACCGATCATCTTTAAAAGATCACTACTCGCTACCCTCCATGGAACAAATCTTACAAGAAGTTGCTGGTTCTGAAAGATTTTCCTTATTAGATGGTTTTTCAGGGTATAATCAGGTGTTAGTTAAAGAGGAAGATCAGTTCAAAACTTCTTTTACAACTAGATGGGGCACCATGGCATACAAAAGGATGCCTTTTGGTTTATCTAATGCTTGTGCCACATTTCAGAGGACCATGGACATGGCATTTCAAAGTTTGATCAATAAGATTATGTTAATTTATTTGGATGACATTACAGTTTATTCTAATAATGCTAATGCACATTTGTCACACCTTAAGCAAGTTTTCAAAAAATGTAGAGAGTTTGGTATCTCTCTCAATCTGAAAAAGAGTATCTTTGTTGTTCATGAGGGGAAATTATTAGGACACATAGTGTCAAAGCAAGGAATTACGATTGATCATGTGAGAGTCAAAGCCATACTTGAGTTGCCATTACCTAATCACAAGAAGGGTCTGCAGATCTTTTTGGGCCAAATCAACTTTCTGAGAAGGTTCATGGATCCTTGATGTCACAAACCTGTTACAACCTTTAACAACTATGTTAAAGAAAAATACAATTTTTAGTTGGACAAAAGATGCCAAGAATAGTTTTGAGGCAACTAAGGAGGCCTTAGCAGTAGCTCCTATGCTGGTAAATCCCAATTTTTCTAAAAATTTTATTCTATATGCTTATGGTGGCACAAGTAACATTTTTCCAATGTTGGTTCAAAAAAATCAAGAAAATTTAGAACAAACAATATCCTTTTTTAGTCAACGCTTGGTTGATTATGAACAAAAATACTCCTTTGTAGAGAGGCATGTTCTTTCCATGATCAGGAGACTAAAGAAATTCAAGCCTTTGATCTCTCATAATAAAATTCATGTCATGGTGGCACACTCAAGTGTGAAGGAATTTTTATTGAATAAAGATTTGAATGAAAAAAGAGCAGGATGGATCACCAAGGTCATGGAGTATGATGTAGATATTAAGATTACCAAAATGGTTAGAGGTAAACGTCTTTGTGAGCAGTTTGCTACAAGGTCAAGCCATCAAAATGAATTAGAAAAGGATGTTGTGTTTACTAATGCAAATGAGTTTCAAAATGCTCAACACAATGTGCCTGTGGGGATAACTAATTGGGTTCAAGATATGACCCATTTTTTACAAACTGGTGAGTGTCCACCAGGTCTAAACAGAGCCAAAAGAAGATACTTCAGACTATAGTCCATACCATATGTGCTGATGGGAAATGTTCTTTTGAAAAAAGATCTCAATGGTGTCCTATTAAGATGTATTCATAGTGATCAGATTGAGAAATTACTTCATGAGTTTCATGATGGAATTGCAGGAGGTCACTTTTCCCCCAGAACTACTGCATGGAAAATCATGAGAGATGGTTACTACTAGCCTAGCTTGTTCAAAGATGCATATACCTAGTCAAGAAATTGTGTCAAATGTGCTCTATTTTTAGGAAAGGAAAAGCTACCTGCTATGCCTCTACATCCAATTCAAGTGGAGCAACCCTTCATGAGATGGGGCATTGATTTCATTAGGCCAATAAATCCACCATCTAGTGCTAGTCATAAGTGGGTGCTAACTGCTATAGACTATTTCAGTGGGTGGACAAAAGCAATAGCTTTGAAAGAAGCAAAAGAGTCTTCAGTTCTAAGATTTTATGACGACATTGTCACCAGATTTGGATTTCCTAACTCTATCATATCTGATAACACCCTTGCATTTGTGGGATTAAGACTAACTAATTGGGCTATTAAAGATGGCATTCATTTGAATACATCTTCAAATTACTACCCTCAGGGTAATGGTTTGGTTGGAAGCACAAATAAGAATCTCATCAGGATTATTAAAAGAACAATGGAGGATAACCAAAGGACTTGGCACATCAAATTAAAGTATGCACTTTGGGCAGACAAAGTGACCCCTAAGAGGTCTATTGGTAATTCACCATACATGTTAGTCTATGACAGAGAGGCAATATTTCCCTTGTCTGTGGAACTCCTAGCCCTTGACATTATACATCAGTTGGAGATGTTTGAGGAACAAGACCCAATGTCCGTAAGATATGCAGAGCTCATGGAGCTTGAAGAATTAAGAGACAAAGCAATGAAGGATTTGGAGTATAATCAGCTCCAAACAAAGAAAACATTTGACGAAAGGGCTACAACAAAAAAATTTAAGGTGGGAGACCTCGTGCTCAAATGGGATTTTATGAAAAGCAGGCCCGACCATCACTCTAAGTTTGACAACATATGGACAGGTCCATTCATTATCAGAGATTGTAAGGAGCACAATGCTTATCAACTGGCTACAATAGAAGGAGAAGTACTTCCTATCCCAGTCAATGGGATACACCTTAAACCCTGCTTTTAGGTCTAATAATTTCCTTTCTTGTACATATCGGTTAGGTTTTTGTGTTTTAACAAGTGCTTCTATACTGTGGTTTGTTTGTTTTGTTTTTACCTTTCCCTAAGTGTTGTGTCAGCACAACAATTTTCTCTTTCATTTTCCCCTTTTTTTTTTCTTTTGGAAAACTTGTCCCGTCCTGCAAGCCTTAGGCGAGTTCCAACCATTTTCAAAGTTGCCCTGGGTCTGTTTCAGAGGTTTTTCCTAACGACTCCATGCCCAATGGATAAGCCTAGACTACTGGTCTTCACATTTAGCAAGAAAACATCTAGCAAAGGTCTCCATAAATGTTACCTAATTTTCACCCTCAAGCTCAATCAGGCAAGGCATCTATGTTCTAGCTGTTCATAAGGGCCAAATGGGATATTTTCAATGAGGGTTAGTTCATGCATCTGATGACATTTCTCAAGGAGCTCAGTTAGGAAGCCTTCTTTGTTGGAAATATGCCTCAATAGTCATAGGCTCAAGCCTCCATTAGAGCCATGTCGGTATGACATCTTCACTGTCTGGCCGACTGGTAGCTTTGATATATTCCATTTTGAATAGGTCACTGTGACCTAGTTTCTATCTTGCCGAATGCTTTCACTGTAGGGCCTATCGCTATGACAAAAGGGGTTTGGTATGACCTCTTATCACATGGAATTCTTTGGCCGATAGGCCATTCAATCATCAATCAGGCAGACTCATGGCGACCATGGGCTTCGGGATAACCTATAGTGCTCGATGAAAGGTCCCAATGAAGAGTTAAAGTCTCGCCAAAAGTAGTTGGTTTAAAGTCATCGGGGAAGCTCTTGCTGGAAGTAATACTATCGGTAAGAAGTCTTGCCGACATGAGAAAGTCACACTGACTGCATTCGTTCGGGATAACCTATTAAGCTCGATATGATGTATTAGTGAAACTAACATGTCTCGCCAACAACGCTTTATGTTGAAGTCTTCGGCGTGGAAATTTGAGCTCGCCAAGAGGTCTCGGTGACTCGAGAATGTTTTGATGACAATGATGGGCTTGGGCAGAATGGAGGAGTTCAGCGTGAGTCTCAGCGACAAACACCGGTCTGGTCAAAAGATGTGAGTTCGGGGAGACTGTAGTGTGCTTGGCAAAGGGTCTGATTGATAGGACAATGTTTTGGCGACAACAAAATGAGCTTGGTGTAGTGTTTTCCCTTCACCATGAAGTCTTCCCGACCCATGGGAGTCACATCGAAGGAGATCTGGAGCTTAGTGGAATGAAATGTCTTGGGGTAACATCAATAGTGTCTCTCTGATAGAAGATGAAGGGTCTTAGGGTAGCTTTTTGCTTTCGATAAGATCTCTCACCGACACTAAGGTATCTTGCCCACATAGGGAAAGGAGCTCGCTGAAGGATCTGGCCTTCAGAAAAAGGTCTCAGTGACCCATGGATGTCCTGCTGACCAGGGGGATATCTTCAATGTAACATCTTAAGGTCGTGGCAAGTTCTTGTCGACTGGTAGGGTCTTGCCAAAAGCAATATGAGCTCACCAACAATTAAAGACTTCACCCTGAGGTTCTGCCGACATGGGGAGGTCTTGGCGATAAAAGAGGAGTCATCAGCAAAGGTTTCGCTGAACATAGGAGAGTCTCCCCAACATGAATGACATCGATGTAGCGCCCGACACTTGTTATGATGTCTTACTGACAGGTTGTAGTCTCGGTGACATCTTGTGCATCAACTTGACTAGAAGACCTCACTATGAAGTCTTCCCGATTTGCCAAAGCCTCAACGAATAGAGGGAGCTTGGGGAGTCAAGGCATTCGCCAAAGGTCCTAGCAACTAACTGAAGTCTTATAGAAGGAGAACCAGCTCAAGGAGAGAGATCCAACATCGTCAGGAAGTCTCTCTGAATGTAGAGGGTCTCCTTGAAATAGATGCCTTTGCTAAGGAATAGGGTTTTCATCATGACGTCTTAGCGACAGAATTGTGTCTTGCTGATGGCTTCAGTGATATAGGTATGACCCTAAGAGTTTGACATGTTGTCTAGCCGAATGCGATTGTCTTGGTGAACATAGAGGTGATATTGGCATGACTTTTGGGCTTGCTAAGAACTCTCATCGATAGTTCCACGCTACACCGATGGCTCCAGGGGGCATAATCGCATTGGTGAGACACTTCCAGTGTCTCACTGAGATGCAATTGTATAGGAGAAGCTTTTCACTACCCGGAGAATCTATGTGGAGTATACTCAACAAATCAGGGAGATTTGAAGTGAGCCATGGTAGTCTAACCAAGATGAAGAACATCAATAGAATGAGAGCAACGTGTATCTGTTTTGAGCTTAGGGCATTCAAAGCGTTCAACTGAAGAGGTTAAAATAGGACACGATGCTAGGAAATGAATGCGGTAGCTGCGAAAGATCTGAGGGCCTCTCTGAGGAATGACTCTTCACTGACATGGACACATAGGTTGCAACATTAAATTCATTAAAAATAATTAAGGATAGATCTTTCTGAGATCGATATTTTTGTAAGCCCTAAGGGGGCCGAAATCTCTTTGTATATAAGGCATTTTTTTCCTTTTTGTAAACAGTTGGAGTGATACATCCAAAAGAGTTAGTGATTTTTAGCTATCCTTCCTCAACTGATGTATACTTTGTAACCCAATTGAAGTTTGGAATGTAAAAAATAGAGTTCACCAAGAAAGCAAGTGTTAATTCTCATACTACTCTCATTTCTGTATGTTAGCTTATGCAATTTTTCTTTAACAGTGTTTCTTTTAATCTTTATTCATACCATAAAGCTGTGAAGTTCATTTCTTCCTTCTTAAGATATGTATGTAGATCAAACCTGTTAAGAATGATGCATAAGACTGAAGGGGTTATGTGAGTAAGTAAAGAAATTACAGTTAGGTTTTCTCAGTGTGTTTGCATCTTGTTTTCATTTCATGATTTCTCATCAAACTCGGTGTATCACCACATGAATAATTCAGTTTAGTTTCATCTTTTGTACGCATCCTTCTCCCTTTACCTTTACAAGATCGTTAGTTTAAGTGATACCCAAAGGAAGCCGACCTTCTCTAAAGGTTCATTTCAACTATAGGTGAGTCCCCACAGCCTTGAAATGATCCGATGTTGCTCTAGAAAGCTCAGTTTTTGTAAACTTTGCATAGGGTACATTTCTAGGTGACAACAGTTTCATCATGCAATACCTTTGGAATCTTCCAACTGCATCAACTAGGGGTTGCAAGTTGGGTTGCAAGGTGACAGCCTTAGAAAAATCACACCTACAACACTCCTAGAGTACAAGGAAAGGAACTATCAGTATCACAAGAATGAAACAAAAATGGTTCATGTCAGGTTCACCAAAAATGTAAGAGAGGGGGACCATCGCATGCAAGACCCCAGGTCACAAAGGGTGAAGACATGAGAGGCTACCCTAACTTACCTTTGAGTGCGATGTTTAAGTTACGAGGATGAGAATGATGGGGGCTATAGAGTCTTGCAATCACTCTGCAATCCCAATTTTCAAAGTGGGTTTTGGAAAGCTAGTTTTTAGGTTCAACTCTACACTTCAAGGATCTCTCTACCCGAGGACGTAAGCATGGTCATTGGATGATAGCATGACATGTTGGTGTCTCTAAAGTGTTCTGAGGTCCATACATCCAGACAACAACAAAGACAAGGTCAAACCTACCAAAATGACTAACGGCCCAACTAACTAACTAAAGGGTCAAAATGACACAAGTAAATAAATGAAATACTCTCTAATATTGTAAGGAAAATAAGAAAGAGTAAAGAAAGAAAGGAGGATGTCACCGAGGAATTCATTTTCCAGTTGATCTTCTAAGAAGCACACAAACTTACACACAAAAAGAGGGAAAATTTTGGGTGGCTATATAGGGTCCTACCTCAATTAGACCCCCGTTTAGGTGTTTCCACCTCCATGGACAACCAAGGAAACAAGATAAAGAAATAGTGTAACAAAGAGAAAATAAACATTACAAAGTAATATTATGGTACTCAACCAAGTGATAGAGGAGAGGAGAGCGAAGCTTACCACCTCCACCAAGAGCATTCAAGGCTTCTTGGGGGAGAAAGTAGAGGAACTCAAGCCTCTTCTGCAATGGTGTGGTTTGAAACGTGCTCTACCAAAGTGATAGAGTGAGGCTTTGCTGCAATGGAATGCTTGGATGATTCAAATGAGTGGAAGTGATCTTGTAAGTGGATGTGAAAGTGGAAGAATGAAACCTGGATGTGATGAAGAGTTGGATTGAATGTTGAAGGGATGAATATGAAGAAATGGAAGAAACCAACCATATTCAAGTTGGTTGGCTAAAGGGGGCATTAAAACTTCACTACCAATGGGAAAAGTAGTGCCTCTGCAGGTTCAACCATAGGAATCTACTAGGGATGTAAGTGCACCACACAAACATTTGCACATTGTGCGAGCATCCCCGATAGAAACGTCTCCACTAACACTCAAAACATGCACCAAGTGGACTGCCAATAATAAGCTTAAGTTGAATTAAGCCTTTGAACTTGGTTTTCTAAGGTGGATAAAGGAAAAAAGGGGATTTTCATAGGGGATGCAAATTCACTCTTATACACTACCTATATGCGAAGATGAATGTATTTTGAGAAAAAAATTGACAATTAGTTTTTGATTTGAAATAAGGTTTCTCTAATTAGGTCGTCCTAATTAGTGAACATCAATATATGGGTTGTAGGACATAATAACCCGACCAAAATAACCCTAGATAGAATAACCCTATCACAATAACCCAAGGAAAAAATAACCTAGGGTCATAATAACCCAAGTTAAAATAACCCATGGTCAGAATAACCCTTGGATAAAATATCCCCATAAGAATATAGAGAAAGGAAAAAATATATAGATTATATACGGGTTATTTTGTCCATGGGTTATTTTGAACACGGGTTATTTTGTCCACAGGTTATTATGACCCCAAGTTATTTTGTCCTTGGGTTATTATGATAGGGTTATTGTGTCCAAGGTTATTTTGGCTGGGTTATTATGTCTGGATACTACATATATGTATATATGCAAGATATCTTTTGAGAAGTTGAGAGTGAGAGAGTGTGTGTAAAGAAAAGAAGAAGGAAGTAAGTGGGAATAGATACATAAAGATAGAGAAGAGAGTGTGTAGGTGTGTTATCTATCTATTGTGCTTCACCAGAACTAAACTCCAACACAAGGAAGGTGCATTCTTTATTAGTTCATCCTTTTGGTAGTCATCCATACCATTTTGTATCTCGATAGTTGTTATCAAATATGCACCCTATGTTAAATTTGTAGAAACTTAACTATTTGTTGAAAAATGGAAACCTTCTTTAGATGTGGGTGATTTGAATGAAGAAGGAATCTCTAGAGTGAGCTGGTTCTTTGAATAATAATCCTATTCTAAATGATCTTCTGAGGGAAAGAGTTAGAAAGATAACTAAAATGAAAACTATGACTTAAAGTGATTTTTAGAACATAGTGATGACTTTGGTTTTTTACCCACAAACAACTCTTAGAAAACAATAGTACTTCACAATCCCTCGTGAACACTCAACACATAATTGATTTACATGAAGATTCGGGCTTAAACACAACATGCAACCTATGTTTTATGAACTTTATGCATCAAGAACTACAATTTTAGGACATAACGAGGATTCTGTAAAAATAAATCACAATATAACATCAAACTATAACTACAAATGACACAAAAATTGAGAAAAAAGAATGTTTCTTTATTCAACTAAAGGAGTATCAAAAGTTTGAGTACAAAATGTTTATGAGCTCTCAAAATGTGTGTCAGAGCAAGAAACAGAAATCTAAACTAAGAAAAACCCTAAGATTTTCTTCAAGATATATCGCAAAACCCTAATCTGAGCTCAAGAAGAAAGCTCAAGGAAAAGCATCTAAAACTGCCTCAAAATAAGTAATTGAAATGGAAAACTCTCACTCTTTGCATGTGCATGCTGAAAAGCACCTCAAAATAGGTCAGATTTTCTTTAAAAGAAAAGAAAACACCTTACCTCCTCTCTATGCAACTCAAATCTGACCAAGGAAAATTCAACTCTCTTTTTCCTTACAAACTACTAAAAATAGCAAGAAAGAATTTTTTTTTTATAGGATATTACTTTTTCTTCTGCTTTACAAAACATGCAGTTTTATTCTTGATTTATTTTGCAATTAAAGATTCAAAATCTTTGCAAAACAATACCTTATCTCTTCATTACAAATTTGATTCTAAGAATAAAAACATAAGGCCATCTCTACCATTGTTTTAATTGATTTCTTTAAAATCAATTTGAAAAATAAATGCCTAAAGTATGAAATTTTATCCAAGGCAATAAGTATTGTTCAACATTCTTATTTTAATTGATTTTCCTCAAAATCAATTAAAAAACTAGGCAATAAATCACTCTGCATTTTTTACTAAGGCATAAGCTTAACCTTACATAAATACCTAAAGTCTTTACACCATGAAATATTTTATCAAAACAAGCCTAAAGACTTAGGCATATGAAACTAAATGGAGGCCTCTAAAAGCCTGACCTAGTGGAAATATCTTCAGCCACATCAAATTTAATATTTCAAAAGTTATGTAATAATCTTCATAAATCGAATTAGGGCATTGAGGATAGAACAAAACTCAAAATGTAAACCCTAAATTCATTTCATTTGCACTTGTGACTTTGGGAAGAAGGATCTGCTGAGAAAGAGTGCTGCCATAGACTAGGGTTTTAGTTTGAAGTGCTTGGAAACTTCAAAATTTCCCTTCAAAATGGTCGAATTTTCCTTTGCAATTCATGGTAAGTTGACTCCTTAATAGCATAATGTATTTTCTCTTCCATTTGAAAGAAAAAAAATGGCCATAAGGCCGCGGCTTGAGCTTGTTTTATCTCTAATTTTTCTTTATTTCATGTGCTTCCATTCTTCCTAGCCGCCATTGAGTGTGAGCTCGAGCTTTGCTGGAAGCTTTATGAGAGCCTGGCTGCCATGTGTATGCTCTTCTACAGGTGTAACATGGTAAGTTCTCCTTTCTTCTTCTTTTTTTCTTGTCAAACAAAATCTTTTAAAAGCTTAGAAATATAAAAGAAATATTTCCATTTTCAAAACAAATACAAACCCATTAGGTTGTGCGAGTATACTTTGATTATGGATTTCTATCAAGAAAAAATGCACTTCACATACTCTTGTTTTTCTATTTTTTTAAGATTCAGATAGCAAACTTAAAATGGGTTCTCTACTTTTCTATGAAATGATGAATGTTCATGAGCCAAGAGTTCTCTTTAGGTCGTGGCCAATACATGCTCAAACTTATTTTTTATTAAAATTTTCATTTAATTCCAAAGTATGAAAAAAAATGCTCTCAGAGAAGACTCTCATTACATTTTTCTGCAATTTCTCTTATATATCCATATACCGGGCTTGACCCATTATGGAATTGAATGTATTTTGCATTTTTAACAAAAACCCCACATGGGTAAGATGAAAAATAATGAAGAATCTGCATTTTGAATCAAAACCCCATGTGGGTATTCTTTATTTTGAAAGAAATTGTTTATCTCTATATTTTATATTGAAAACCCAACATGGGTACTCAATATTTTGAAAGAAAATTGTTTATTTTGTTATGCATTCGAAACTTGAATTTGAACCACCATGGTATTTTATGCATTCTATTTTTCTATCAAAACCCTCATAGGGTTCATTGGAACCAGTAGAAATCTCTACATTTTGAGATGAAAAATTCACCTTAGGCTGAAACCATGTAATTTTCTGAAAATTTCTTTTAATGAAGTTAGCTTGTTATACATCCATAATATGAATATTAAGGTTCACCATTATGCTAAATAAAACACTCAAAAACTCTTCATTTTCCTCTAGCCAATTAATGTTGTGACCAATAATAGAAATGTTGTAAACCACTATCATCTTGCACTTGGCCTCATTACTCATGCATACAACTTACAACTATATCTTTATGGCTCTCAGTTGGATGTTCCAATATCAAGATTTGAGTGCATACAAAAAGAGAACACAATGATATGGTTGTAAAAAATAGCAATGGATAATATACCTGTACTTAGTTCCACTTTGTTGTTGTTTGTCATAATACTTTATTATATATGCAGCTCCTTGATCATACCCAAAATTTCTTTAAAAATATAACACCACCTTGTTATGTATTTAATTTTCATTATTCTTCCATTGAGGAAAATAAATAACACCTCTTCCCCTTTATCTAAAACTCCTATAGATTACTCTTCATCTCTTATTTCATGTTTAGAATACTTCAGAAAAGAGTTCATTTTCAGCTCAAACACTTCATATGATTCCATTATTTATTAGTGCTCCATTCATGAGGAATTATGTATGCCTTTTCACTATTGCCATTATGACACAAAACACTTGCTGCTCAAAAACAAAATATTATGAAACAACATAAATCAAACATGAAGAAAACCCATGGCAGAAAAATGTAATTAATATGGCAATATTTAAAACTTTCCATTATGAAATTGATGCACCTCAAATGATTATGTATGTGAATTAAGTTCATTTGTCATTCAAAATTTTCATTTCATTACTTCTTGGACTTGACAGTTATTAATGAACAATGTCCTTGATGTTTCGATGACTGAAAATTTGTTTTACTCCTTCATGAATGGCTCAGATGAGCATGATAAATGTATTTCCTTATTCAAAACACTTGTCAGTTTAAGGGGCAACATGTTGAGCTCTACCCTTGTGGGATCCCATTTTACTCCACATGCTTTTGTCTTCGTGAGATGATTAGCTACATGACTTCTCGTATACCTACACATGGAAATAAACAATGTTAGATTAAAACAATATATTATTATGATGTTTCCTTCTTTGCTTCTATCCATCTCCCATTTTCTCAATTGTTTCAATGTATCGTTAGCATCATTTTACATTATTGTTGGTGGTTCATATAGGGATGTTCATAATCAACGCTCTAACAACCCTTCTCTTCTCTTACAAGTCAATTGGAGTTTGAGGACAAAGGATGGTGCACCATTCCTACATCGTCCAAAAACAACAGGCAATGATGATTATGTTCATGCTTATGTGATTTCTTTTCTTGCATCTTCAATAGTGTAGCATGCTCCTTATGATGCATTTTAACAATTATCTCCATGACTTGTGTGGATTCTTTAATTTCTCTTTCTGCTTTTCATTCTAAAAAGAAATGCATCAAAATGAAAATTTGTACCATCATTTGTATTCTTGCAATCAAATGAAATATTGTAATGTGAATAGCATCATGAAATAAATGAAAGCACTTGTTATGCATAATCATTTGTACATCCAATTTTGTACTCCATTTGATTTTTAAAGCACTGAACAACAACTCCTAAAACTCAGTTCTCTCAAACAATGCATAAGTGACACTTGATGAATGAAGTGCAAACAACACTTAATGCACATGTAGAATAATTGAACTTCCAATTTAAGATATAACAAATTAATCAGCTCTACCAATTGAGCTATAGTGAAAATTGGTAACATTTTGGTGATTTCCGCTAAATGCTTGCTAGCTAAGCATTAGATTAGTTTCCTTTTAAAACTCTATTGCACGTGGAGTCAAATATGCCCCTTCATGAAACTTAAAAATTTGAACAACAATACTCCAAACAATAGCAAAAAATAAAATAAACAATGCTAAAAGCAAAATAACAGTCCCTGATGGCCAACCAAAACATGCGCAACATCACTTAGGGAAAGCAAAAAAAATGAAATGAAATGTGTGTCAAGCAGTTATTTTCAACAACTACTCTACCCTACACTAAAATGTGTGAAAATCACACTCAAACGAAATGGTTTACTAGTTTTGAAAAGTAGTTGCCTCTCCTAATCAACTTACAATGCTATGATTGATTTTGAATCCACCTAAAGTTGGGAAAAATCAAGTATTCAACAATTTGTGGCAACATCCTTCCAAGGAGAAAGATAAAATCACTTGCCCACTTTTCTTGACTTGTGAACCAATGTGGGTCAAATGAAAAAATGAACTAGTTATGTTTGAGATGACACCTCCTTTGATGCTCAAGATCAATATTGTCACAGGGCTGCTCTTCTTCATTTTCTCTCAACCAAGCTAGATGTCTAATAGGGCATCCCCTTGAAGGCTTCAGGCTACAGGGAAAACAACTTAGGTGATCAATAACAACAACATTGTCTTGCATGATGGCTTGTTGTGTTAACTCCCTCTTCATAGTCAATGAACCATCCTCCTCTATTAAACCTTCAATTGAAACATCAGCCTCAAGCTCCTTTGGGAAATAGAATGGAAACTCCTTGAACCAGCTATGATCAGTTTCATGAAAATTTTCTTAGAATTTGACCTTCTCTTTCAAAGGCTCTAGCTGCATATCTGTCTTCGTCACTTATGTGACCCTTGTAAAAACTCAGTAGAGTAGCAAGCTCTCTACAAGTTGGACAACTAGGATCTTGACACTCAAAAGCTGAAGCACCTTGGAAAGACTGATTTCCACCAATCAATTCACTTAATTGTTCTTCGAAGGAAGTTACCTCGAATGTCTCTATGTTAGCTTCTATCTTGTCCATTGGATCTTCAACCAAGCCTTGCTCTATTTGAATTATTCTTTCAATCTCTAGATTGTGCCCCATTTTATGCCTACCATCAGACACACCATAGTATTAAACCTCCACAACAATGCTGCCCTCAACTATTTGTCCACATATCAACCTTCTATCAATGTGATCCTCATGCTCATGCCCAAAATTCATCTCCACCTCTACAAGTAGTTGTCCCTGATTTTCCAAATATTCACCATCATTGTAGTAGCTAGAAATCTCAAAAAAGTTGCCAATATCTTATTGTCCTAGCTAGTCTTGCCTTTCCAAAATTTTCTCTTGCCCTTGACTCTCAGTTACTACAGGTGCAAGCAATTTTTCCTCATCTTGGTCCATGAAATAAGGTAGCTCATCAAAAAAAAATGTAGAGTTATCCTCTTGAATAGGCTCTTTTACCTCCTCAGCCTACTACCCTAATTTATCATCTAAAATGAGTGCTAAAACATTGTCCACTTCTTCAACACAACAAGGAGATCTATTAATGAAAAAATTGAAAGACACCTCAAGAGAAGCCTTTCTTTGCTCAATCTTTTGCTATTGCAAACGGTAGACTTCTAAAGTTGAACACAAAGGAGTTACCCTCCTAAGCTCCTCTATGCAGAGTAGGGTATCTTGATCGATAGGATCCTCCTTAGACTCATTAAGTGAGAACACTTGGGGAAATTCTTGGGTTTCCTACAATGAGAATTGTTGCTCAAGGGACTGATCTATAGCTATACTAGGCTAACTATAATCATTTCCCTCAACTTTCCTAGGATGAAAGCTTTGGAAACTTGGGATTTCAATATTAAGAGGTTGGTTTAGTGGGTTAAAAAACCTATCTTGCTTGAAACTTGGGATTTCAACTTTAGGTATGCTATGGGGCTCACCTTGTCTAAAGCTTGGAAATTGATACTCACAAACCTCATCTCGAGTAGAATAACATATGGCTACAGGGGGTACTTGAACTTCACACCTTTGTACCTCTAACTCTTGCTCATAGAGGTAGGCCTGATAATCCATCTCTTCCTACTACTGGTTACATTCAAGCTATCTCTTGATCTCCTCTAGTTGCTTCATGAATTCAAGCATCTCGCTCTTTATGCTTGCAATCCCCTCCTGCTGATCTATTTCACTCATTTTCCTTTCATAGTTCAACAATATATCTCTGAAACTCAAGTCTTCAATATTTTGGGGCCGATTTCGAGCATATGATGGCTGAGCAAGGGCAGGTGGGTGGTAATTATATTTGGTATGCTAGTTTTGAAAAGCCATAGAATTGAAACCAAAAACATGATTATGAAGATATGGCTGATATGAAGATGGGTAAGAAATATTTTCATGATATGATGGATTGTATGACATATTATCACGAAACATTGACATGCTTGTTCATTTAAAGGCTATAAAAAAAAGCAAAAATCAGAATCTTTTAAGAGCATACGAGCATGTGATCATTTTGAAACTAGAAAAGCTTCTCGAAGTCGCCATGGTGTTTGATGATTTTTGCTCCAAAGGCTGATAATACTGAAGAAAACCACTGACCCTTCAGTATGTGCACTTCTGCATGTTGCTCACACTAGATCTGCTTGAAAATCAGAGAATGAAGTCACCAGGTATGATTTTTTCTACTTCCAAAGGATGAAACTATTTTGTGCATACCAAAACAACAGTTTTAAAAAAATTGATGTTTTACCTAAAATGAACTTTCAGGGTCACACTAGGCATGCCAAAAACTGTTATCAATCAGATATGCACCCTGTGTTAAATTTATAGAAACTTAACTATTTGTTGACACATGGAAACTTTCTTCAGATTTGGGTGATCTGAATGAAGAAGGAATCTCTAGAGTGAGTTCGTTCTCTGAATAATAATCCTATTCTAAATGATCTTTCGAGGGAAAGAGTTAGAAAGATAACTGAAATGAAAACTATGACTTAAAGTGATTTTCAAAACTTAATGATGACTTTGGTTTTTTACCCACAAACAACTCTTAGAAAACAACAGTACTTCACAATCCCTCATGAACAATCAACACAATTGATTTGCATGAAGATTCAGGTTTAAACACAACATGAAACATGTATTTTATGAACTTTTTGCATCAAGAATTATAATTTTAGGACATAACAAGGATCCTGTAAACATAAATCACAATATAACATCAAATTATAACTACAAATGACAAAAAAAATGAGAAATAGGAATGCTACTTTATTCAACTAAAGGAGTATCAAAAGTTTAAGTACAAAATGTTTACGAGCTCTCAGAATGTGTGTCAAAGCAAGAAAAAAAAATCTAAACTAAGAAAAACCCTAAGTTTTTCTTCAAGATATATCACAAAACCCAAATCAGAGTTCAAGAAGAAATCTCAAGGAAAAGCATCTAAAACTTTCCCAAAATGAGTAACTGAAATGGAAAACTCTCACTCTTTGCATGTGCATGCTGAAAAGAACTTAAAAATAGGTCTTCTTTTGTTTACAAGAAAAAAAACACTTTATCTCCTCTCCATGTAGCTCAAATCCGACCAAGGAAAATTCAACTCTCTTTTGCCTTACAAACTGCTAAAAATAGCAAGAAAGAAAAAAAACAATTTATAGGATATTGTTTTTTCTTTTGCTTTATAGAACATGCAGTTTTATTTTTGATTTATTTTGCAATTAAAGATTTAAAATCTTTGCAAAACAATACCTTATCTCTTCATTAAAAATTTTATTTTTTCTTAGAAAAAATCATAAAAACATAAGGCCATCTCCATCACTGTTTTAATTCATTTCTTTAAAATCAATTTGAAAAATAAATTCCTAAAGTATGAAATTTTATTCAAGGCAATAAGTATTATTCAACATTCTTATTTTAATTGATTTTCCTCAAAATCAATGAAAAAAATAGGCAATAAATCACTCTCCATTTTTTACTAAGGCATAAGCTTAACCCTACATAAACACCTAAATTCTTTACACCATGAAATATTTTATCAAAACAAGCCTAAAGACATAGGCATTTGAAACTAAATGAAGGCCTCTAAAAGCTCAACCTAGTTGAAATATCTTTAGCCTCATCAAATTTTATATTTCAAAAGTTATGTAATAATCTTCATAAGCTGAATTAGGGCATTGAGGAAAGAACAAAACTCAAAATGAAAACACTAAATTCATTTCATTTGCACTTGTGACTTTGGGAAGAAGGCTCTGCTGAGAAAGATCGCCACCATAGACTAGGGTTTCAGTTTGAAGTGCTTGGAAACTTCATATTTTTCCTTCAAAATGGCCAAATTTTCCTGTGCAATTCATGGTAAGTTGACTCCTTAATAAAATAATGGATTTTCTCTTTCATTTGAAAGAAAAAAAAATGGCCATAAGGCTGCAACTTGAGCTTGTTTTATCTTCAATTTTTCTTTATTTCTTGTGCTTCCATTCTCCCTCACTGACATGCTTTATCTCTACTCTCCTAGCCACCATTGAGTGTGAACTCGAGCTTTGCTCTATGAGAACTTGGCTGCCATGTGTATGCTCTTCTATTGGTGTAACACGGTAAGTTCTCCTTTCTTCAATTTTTTTTCCTATCAAACAAAAGCTTTTAAGAGCTTATCCTTGTAAAAGAAAGATTGTCATTTTCAAAAAAATATAGACCCATTATAGGTCGTGCCATGTATACTCTGATTATGGATTTCTATCAAGAAAACTTTCACTTCACATACTCTTATTTTTCTGATTTTTTGAGATTCAGATAGCAAACTTAAAATGGGTTCTCTACTTTTCTATGAAATGATGAATTTTCATGAGCCAAGAGTTCTCTTTAGGCTGCGGCCAATACATGCTCTGAAAACTTATTTTTTATTACAATATGCATTTAATTCCCAATTATGAATTTTTTTTTATCTCAGAGCAGACTCTCATTACATTTTTCTACAATTTCTCTTATATCTCCATATACATGGCTCAACCCATGACGACGTTGTATGTATTTTTCATTTTTAACAAAAACCCCACATGGGAAAGCTGAAAAAATAATGAAGAAACTATATTTTGAATCAAAACCCCATGTGGGTATTCTTTATTTTGAAAGAAATTGCTTATCTCTATATTTTCTATTGAAAACCCAACATGGGTACTCATTATTTTGAAAGAAAATTGTTTTTTTTTATGCATTCAAAACTTGAATTTGACCCACCATGGTATTTTATGCATTCTATTTTTCTATCAAAACCCTCATGTGGGTTCACTAAAACAAGGAGAAATCTCTACATTTTGAGATGAAAACTTCACGTTAGGCTGAAACCATGTAATTTTCTAAAAATTTATTTTAATGAAGTGAGCTTGTTATAAATCCATAATATGTCGATTCAGGTTCACCTTTATGTTGAATAAAACACTTAGAAACTCTTCATTTTCCTATAGCCAATTAATGTGTTGACCAATAATAGAAATTTTGTAAACTACTTATGTCTTTCACTTGGCCTCATTACTCATGTATACAACTTACAATTATATCTTTATGGTTCTTGGCTAGTTGTTTGAATATCAAGATTTGAATGCACACAAAAAGAGAACACAATGATATGGTTGTAAACAATAGCAATGGATAATATACCTATACTAAGTTCCACTTTGTTGTTTTTTGTCATAATATTTTCTTATATATGCAGCTCCTTGATCATACTTATAATTTATTTAAAACTAGAACACCACCTTGTTATGTATTTACTTTTCATTTTTCTTTCATTGGGGAAAAGAAACAACCTCTTTCCCTTCAACTACAACTCTTGTAGATTACTCTTCATCACTCATTTCATGTTTAGAAAACTTAAAAAAATAGTGCATTTTCAGCTCAAACACTTAATATGCTTCCATTATTTATTAGTGCTCCATTGATGAGGAATTATGTATGCCTATTCACTATCACAATTATGATACAAAACACTTGTTTCTCCATAAAAAAATATTATGAAACAACATAAATTAAACATGAACAAAACCCATGGCAACAAAATGTAATTAATATGGCAATATTAAAAACTTTCCAATATGAAATTGATGCACCTCAGTTGATTCTGTATGTGAATCAAGTTCATTGCTCACTGGTAATTTTCATTTCATTGCTTCTTAAACTTGACAGTTATTAATGAACAATGTCCTTGATGTTTCAATGATTGAAAATTGGTTTTACTCCTTCATGAATGGCTCAGATGAGCATGATAAATGTATTTCCTTATTTGGCCCACTTGTAAGTTTAAGGGATAGCATGCTGAGCTCTACCCCTATGGGAGCCTGTTTTACTCCACATTCTTTTGTATTCATGAGATGATCAGCTACATGACTTTTCCTATACCTGCACATGGAAACAAACAATGTTAGATTAAAACAATATATTATTATGATGTTTCCTTCCTTGCTTCTATCCATCTCCCTTTTTCTCAATTGTTTCAAAGTATCGTTAGAAGAATTTTAAATTATTGTTGGTGGTTCATCTAGGGATGTTCATAATTGAAGCCTTAACAACCCTTCTCTTCTCTTACAGGTCGATCGAAGTTCGAGGACAAAGAATGGTGCACCATTCCTACATCAACCAACAACAACAGGCAATGATGATTATGTTCATGCTTATGTGATTTCTTTTCCTTCATCTTCAATAGTGTAGCATGCTCCTTATGATGCATTTTAACAATTATCTCCATGGCTTGTGTGGATTCTTTAATTTCTCTTTATGCTTTTCATTCTGAAAGGAAATGCATCAAAATGAAAATTTGTACCATCATTTGTGTTCTTGGAATCAAATGAAATATTATAATGTGAATAGCATCATGAAATAAATGAAAGCACTTGTTATGCTTAATCATTTTTATATTCAGTTTTGTACTCCATTTGACTTGTAAAGCACTGAACAACTCATGAAACTTAGTTCTCTCAAACAATGCATAACTAACACTTGATGAATGAAGTGCAAACAACACTTAATGCACATGCAAAATAACTGAACTTCCACTTTAAGATATAACAAATTAATCAACTCTACCAATTGAGCTATAGTGAAAATTGGTAACAATAGTGAGCCATATCATTTTGTACTTCAGTTGTGATCCCTCTAAGGATAGTGAGTCCTAGCAGTGAGCCATTGCAATATTCTATATCTAACTATATTAAATTATGAGCTAATCCTCACTATGGTTTTTCCTATTTTGGGTTTTCCACATTAAAATACTGGTGTTCATGTGTGTTGATGCATTTTATTGATTCCATGTTTTCTCTTGTTGATTTAGTCATATTTTTGATAATGTTTAGGGGGATTTTATGTGAATGGTTTTATGGAA
Source organism: Sequoia sempervirens (assembly GCA_007258455.2). Taxonomy (NCBI): domain Eukaryota; kingdom Viridiplantae; phylum Streptophyta; class Pinopsida; order Cupressales; family Cupressaceae; genus Sequoia; species Sequoia sempervirens. The sequence goes on from VDFB02105785.1 coordinate 458,662,662, forward strand.
TACTGATTCACCCCCCTCTAAGTATTCTGGATGTTTAATAATTGGTATCAAATCTTGGTTCCTTTGAAGAATTCTAATAGCTTTAGGAAGGTCCTGAAATTTGAATATATGGAAGATAAAATATTTCTTTATCCCTCTAGAAGCGATCTCTACTAAACATATAGAAGAAAATGAATATTTGAAGGATATGTTGAAGGAAGAAAATGAGTACATTAAGGACTTGATGGAAAGATATGGAGAAGTCAGTGATTAGTTAAAGAAAGTAGATGAGGACATCAACAAACTAAATGAATAGTTGGAAGAGAAGAGAAAAATTTAAGACTACATCAAAAAGACGAAATTCAAAGAAAGATGGATGAATGTGCAAAACTTGAGCAAGAAGTGGTAATTTTGAAATTAGATCTGGAAAAGGAAAAAATATATGAGGGTAAATTTGTGATAAGTTCTACAATGCTAAACTAATTGATTGTAGGACACAAGTCCTCTATGGATAAAAATGGTTTGGGATTTGTAGAAGGACAGTGTTGAAAGGCGAACCAATCTCCTGATATGAAGATTCAAAGCAATGATGAAAAATTCAAGAATCTAAGGAGAAATACTAGAAGAATTCCCATTAAACAACCTAGTGCTCAAAGGTATTTATCTTTTAATGGTGTTTTTTATCTTTGCAATAAGTTTGGACATAGGGAAAAATATTGTGAAAATAAAATGAAGTAGAATGATGGAATGAATGGAAAAAATTTATCATTCTCTGGTCAATGTTTTGAATGCAAGAAGATTGGACATAATGTTATGAAATGTAGAAATCAGAAGTTGAATAAGATGACTTATCCATTCAATGGCTACTATTATCACTACAATTTATTTGGAAATAAGGATAACCTGTGCAAATATAGATTAAATGAAAGAAAATTTTGATGGAAGAATGTTGTTTGTTATAATTGCAGTAATTCATAACATTTTGCAAGAGATTGGAGAAGCAAAAATATGAGAAGTAAAAATCTGGTAAAGAGATATGAACCAATCACTAAGTCTGATCTGATAGAAGTTAAGAAGGAAATGTAAAGGATTTGGAGAAAGGAAGGAAAATCTAGAAAACAAGTAGAATTAGCATTTATTTATATGCCATCCTTTGGTGCAGATACTCCCATCAAGAATTAATTCAGGAATTAGCTAAGGGGGAGCAATAATAAAAAAAATTATTAACCCCTCCTATGATAAATGATGTCATATCATGACAGAAGTGCATTTATTAAGGTTACGAATTCAACAATCCATGCGAAAAGAATTTGCAGACACACATGTGTGAAGAATGAACTCTACAAATTTTGAAAGGATGAAAGTTCACACGAATTTTGAACTGATCTACTTACAATCTGAAGCATTTATTGCAAAGGAATTTGGGATGAAATAAATAAATTCAGATATGTTAAGGAGAACACATTTGATGAAAAAAAATTGTAATAGAGCAGAAGCGTGCAAAAGAAGCTTGAAGAAACTAGAGTAATTTCATACAATAGAAACTCAAAATTTGGCTTTGGTGGGAAAGATAGAGGTAAGTTGTTATTGCTATACAATATTTTATTTGTCAAATTTTGTTGTTTGTGATGGATATACCTCGAATTATAGACAATTTAGTTAGACCAAAACTAGAGCTCAAATTGTATCCTATTAAAGCTTTAGAATTTGATCCTTTGGGTGCTTTTTCAAATATTCCTCTTGGTTTTATACCGATTAAAGATGTTGGAATATACATTCATAAAAAATTGGAAGAATCTACTATAAAAAGGCTCACATTTGTGGGTTGAAGAATTAAGTGAAAATAATTTTATCCTAAAACCAAAATATAAAGTGCTTATGGAAATAAAATTTGATGTATGGAACAATTTTCCAAACTTAAGTAATAAGGAAAGATGTATTAAGATGGCTCTTAAAATATTTCATGGTGAATATGTATGGCTTTACAAATCATATATGATATCCAAAGATGTGATTAGGGAAGTTATTGGCTTATCATCCTTTAGACCATCTCCTGAATGTAACTTTGATAGAGAAAAGGGTTTAATAAGGAAAACACGTGTTGAAATAACTTACTCGATAGTTCAGTATGCAAGTCTAGTTATTTCACAACCGACTCTTGGTTAAAATGATGTGTCCACTACCACAATTGATCTTGCATTGGATATGGTCGAGAACAAAACAAAATATGACCTTTGTGAGTTGCTTTGAAAATAGTTGTTGGAGAATCTAAGAGATATCAAGAATAAGAAAGGTACATTCAGATATGGTACATTGGTTTTATGTCTAATTTTCTATTTTATGAAAGAGGTTCTTAGATTAGGTGAAGTTAGTTGGGAAAATACTAGACTGGTCTCTCATCATATCAAGGAACTTATGAGAAACATTAGGGATTTGGATGCACAAGGATATGCCCTTGTTGCATTCTTTAGAAAGTTTCAAAGGAAAATGAAAAAAAGGAGAAGAGTTCCAAGGGAATTGGTTACAAAATACAATCTAATGATATAACCTTTTTGGTAACCACTAATAGTTGAATTATCAAGGCAGTTGAACCTAGGAATTCTTGGATACCTGAGCTTGGATATGAAATTGAGGACTATGTTATTGGTTGCATTGAATTGCTGATTAACAACCCTCGTGACCCCAACAAACCTAGTTTTGGAATCTACACTAAAATAGCTAAAGCTCTTAAAGAGTTTGAGTCAGTCTATGATAAATAAATGCCTACCATTAGAGAAAAGAGGAAAGTCACTAAGGTTCATGCATTAGTTGCTCAGATTGAACCTGCTCCAAAAATATTTAAGTGAATAACTGGAAGAAGGATACACATTTAGTTTGATCCTAGAGTGGTCACTAGTTCTTCATGATCCACTAAGGAAAGCACTAATGGATTAACTGATAGATTCAATGAATTGAAGAGAAAAGTAGTAACATAGTTTCTTGGGTTGAAGATAAAGGATTGTTGGAAATTGTAGAGAAGTGCAAATCTACCCACAACATGACACTTGGAATAATCAAAGATGTTCAAGAGTGTGAGAAAGAGGTCAAGAGTTTATTCACATTCTGTTGGACTTGGCCTGATGCAATTCAAAGGCTCAAGGGTGTTGAGAGCACAATTGAAACCCAGATCAAGTTTGCATCTAACACATTTGATCCTGCTATTGATTTGGATGATTAGACTTGGTACAATTTGGAAAAGATGCATGAAGAATACCTTGCATCGCATAAAGAGAAAGAAGAGATAACTAAGTTGTATGGGAAACTCAGAGATTTAATCAAGATTAAGTGCACATCTATCTATTATGTTCTTTCAGTAGCTGACAGGATTCTGAAATCTAATCTTACTCCTAGAACTGTGGTTGAAGGAAAAGATATCTTAATTGATCTCAATTATCCATGTACTTTTTTAGAGACAAAAAGGCTTTGGGATGAAGGGAGATCCTCATGGATGAGGATCCTTAGCAAGATTTAAGGAACAACATACTTTGGTTGATCAACTATCATCACTACTTTTGAATGTACTCCTTAGGGGGAGTATTCAGGTATAAAAAAGGAACTGTTAAAACATTAATCTTTTTTCCTTTTTCATTGATGTCAAATGGGGAGAGAAAAAGGTATCATGTGAAAATAGGAAAAATGTTGATAAATTTTGTAAATAATTTTTGGAAGAGAGAAATATCATGAAAATTGGGAAGAGGTATTTTGATGGTTTTCACATCATGTGTTTCCATCAATGACAAAGGGAGATATTTTTTGGAAATTGAGAGGTTGTCATTAATGTCAACAGACAATGGAATTTTGATGTTTGTCAGTATTTAGCTGCTCCGATAATGAAAGTCTGTTGATTTGATATTTTTATCTAGATTATCCTACTTTGTAAGATTTGATCTAAAGTTGATTATATTTTCTATCTTGACATCTGTTGCATCTAATGACATGGTTTTATCTGACTAGGTTGCATGGTTCTAGAAAGGTATAGTGTCGTACTTATACATAGGCTCTATATGACACTTTTTTGGTTTGGATTCTATCTCAAAAACATATATCACTATAGGACTTTATACATAGATTTGAGACTACAAGATGCATTCTACATTGGAGTTTCATAATGATATGTGAAGGAATTTGGAAGATATGAATGGTAGTATTCTGATACGTAGACTTAATAGTGAGTTTTCATATAGTACACTAATCTGGGAGATTCCACGTTTTCTCATATTTGATTATCATACCGTGTGGTGTTGAAGATAAGTAGTTTGTTGTTGTCTAAGGGAGAATTCAATGTGTTAACAAGTTTTTTGGTACATGTTTTATGGATTACATATATGTTTGGAGTTTTTGGTCTAACTTTGGTTGACCTATTTATGTACTAATGTTGAGAAGCTTAATATATGCTACGAATGATAATGGGATCTATCTTAGGTCCATGTTGACTACCTATATGTGAAGATGAATGTATTTTGAGGAAAATTCTGACAAATTTATATTTTGATTTGAAATAAGGTTTCTCTAATTAGGCCAACCTAATTAGTGAACATGGATATATGTATATATGTAGGATACCTTTTGAGAAGTTGAGAGTGAGAGAAAGTGTGCGTAAAAAAAGGGAGAAGTAAGTGCGAAGAGATACATGAATAATGAGAAGAGAGTGTGTAGGTGTGTTATCTATGATCTGTGCTTCATCAAAACTAAGCTCCAACACAAGGAAGGTGTATTATTTATCAGTTCATACTTTTGGAAGTGATCCATACCATTTTGTATCTTGGAAGTCAACCATATAATTTTGTACTCTGATTGTGAGACCTTTAAGGACAATGAGTCCTTGCAGTGTGCCATTGTAATATTCTATATTCAAATATATTATATTGTGAGCTAATCCTCACCATGTGGTTTTTCCCATTTTGAGTTTTCCACATAAAAAATAATTGTGTTCATCTGTGTTGACACATTGTATTGATTCAATGTTTTCTCTCATTGATTCAGTCATATTTGTGATAATGTTTAGATGAATTTTGTGTGAATGGTTTTATGGAATACAGATTCACCCCCTTTTAGAATTTTGGATGTTCAATAGAGGTTTTCCCCTTGGTTTATCTATTAGGATGTGTCTCAAAGGTGGGCCTCTCTACTAAAATAGGGAAGTCTTTGTTCAATGACGCAAGGGGAGAGGATACATATACAATATTCCTTTGGTGACCCAAAAATGTTAAGTACAAGATGTTTTTCGTCACCCAAGATCATCAAATCATGCAAGGGGAGAGGATATGCATCCAAATTGCCAAGAATGAGAAAAAAAATCATTTTATGCACCAAAGTAAATGTCTACTATTCTATGAAAAATGAAAGCATAATGCTTGAATTAAATGATTATTTGACAAGGGGTTGCAAGCAAAGTGTTAGTAGTTTTTTCAATAGCCTTTTACCGTTCGAACCTTAAAAGATAAATAGGATTAGTAGTTTATAATATTTTCTTCACCCCATGAAAAGGATTCCTAATTTAGGTTAGATAACGCTCAAAACAACAACAAACAAACAAGGTTATGGTTACGGGTTGAAAAATTGAAAATGAAATATTGAAAAGTTCAAATGAAAATTTTGGAAAGATTGAAGCAACTTTGTTACCTAACAAGAGTGGCCTTCCTCTGAGACAAAGGTGATAAAATTTTGTAATAGAAAACCTATACTAGAGCAAGCGTAGTAGGATTTCAACAACAACCTTCCTCTAATGAATGCGAACATGTTAACAAGATTGATAGAAAGCAAGAGTTAGGAAAAAAAATAAATAGTGGTTGATTTAGCATTGGTGATCATGTTGGATGTAGTAGTGGTCACTTGCTGAGGAAGACATGACTCTATTTTTGCAACAATTGTTCTATAAGGAAAATGTTGACTTGTTTCTGCAAAACTAAAAGCACTCTATTAAAAGGTCAAAACACTAGAAAACAACCATGGCCAAGTTAGAAATGGAAAATATGAGAAGAAGAAGGTGTGTTTGGTTGTGAAAACAATAGAAATATAGTGAGCAATGGTGAACTCTATTTCAGATGGCCATGCTCTAGAAACTTGAAACTTACCAAAAAAAATTGATAAAAATGTTAAATTAGGGATGTGAGTCTGACCAAGTGTGTCATTTTATGTAAGGGGTAAAAGTCGAAGGGGATAAACAATCAAGAATTCAATCAAATAACTCAAAACAACAAATCAAAACCCACTTACCAGTGAGATTAGATTGCAAATCAAGCCATGAATTTAAACCAAATGTTACGATAATCAAACATAATTGAAATCAAAACAAGAAAAATCTAACCATCCTATTGTTGGAGAGCTTGGTGTTGTATGGTGTTGGATTTCTCAACACTTGAAGGCTCCATGATTGCAAGAAAAATCTTGATTGAATGTGATGCAATGATGACCTACATGCTCAAGATGAATTCTCTCAACTTGAGAATCATATTGACATGAATTAGCCATGGAATTTCTTGGTGATGTTGTGAAGGATTGAAGGTTATTTTATAGAGTTTAGGAAATTAGATCAAGGGTCAAGATCGAGATTCAATTCCCACAAAGAAGGGTTGTGATTGATCCTCAACACCCACCAATGAGAGTGAATCAATGAAGATCAAAGGATGTGATTAGTTAGAACTCAAATATCTCCACCATTTTAGGAAAATGGTTAGGATATTTTAGATCAAGCTGGAGATTAGATTTGAAGATCAAGGGATGGATATGGTTAAGAAAAGTTAAGTCAAGATATTTTTAAAAGGAATATTCCTTGGGAATTTGTTTTATGAAGGGAAAATAGGATAGTTAAATAATTATAAATTATTTAATCATGGAAGAGAAAGATTAGAATTGTAATAATTAAATAATTAGGATTATTTAATTATATAGGATTACAAGAAATATTAGATGAGTCTAATTAAATAATTAAAACTATTCAACTAAGATGATGAAGGAAAGAATTAGTGATAAAATAGTGAATTAATTAAAAAATTCAAGATTTTTTAATTAATAGAGTAAAATAGGGTTAAATGATGGAAATGATGTTAAAAGGGGATTAATGATGCAAATTATGCGAGATGATTCTAAATCCAATAATGGTAATGAAAATGATACCAATGATGGAAAAATGCAATTTTAGGATGTGTGATATGTGACTAGGGATTTTTACATGTCTACAACTTCACATAATCCTTAAATCCTTGTTCTATGTTTTCCTTATATCCAATTTTAGAAATTATTTTATATCCAAACCCATAACACTCTTCCAGTGCAGATGTAGAAGTATTATCTAAATGCTCATGACAAGCATTGATTCTTTCACTAGAATGCAAGTCCTTTTTGAAATTTTTAAAGTTAGGCATTTCCAACACATGAGGGACAAAAAAAAAGAGCCCCCATCACCATCATGGGGTGATGTTTTTTGGATTTTTTCATGTAGAAGAATATTGAGCAATTGAACCACAAGATTCCTTAGGCTGAGATTGTGAGATTTTTCACTCTCCAATTTAAAGGAGGGTGTTAAATCTAATGAACTCCAATCATCACCAAGACATGTATTTACTGATGAAGCATTATTATGATCATCATTTGTATTTGAATCTTTGGGCTTTGATGGGGAGATTTTAAACTCCCCATTGAAACGAGGTGTAATATATAATGACCCCCAATCATCAATGAAGAATGAAGAGTGCATTCATAGTATCATTATCCTTGGAAGGCAATACCTTATATTTTGAAGATAGAATCAAAGTATTAAGAGAGTTGGAAGTGTTATGTTTGGATTTGATTTGTGAATTATAACATTTTTCATCCATTTTTACCATATATATCTTTTTATTATATTCATATTTTATCTCATAGTGGAGAGTAGATAGGACTCCCTTTATGGAATGAATCCAGGGTTTGCCTGTGAGAAGATTATATGAAAGTGGTCCTGACATGATATAGATAGGGATAGGGAAAACCATGAGCCCAACCTTAATGGGTAGTGTGATTGTCCCTAATGGCTTCCTACTAACATTATCAAAACCACAGATAGCGAGATTATTAGGTTCTAATAGATTCTTATCCACACCAAGTTTATCTATAAGATCCATGCTGCAAATATTAAGACCAAATCCATTATCAATAAAAGTGTGTCAAAATTTAGTTTTATTAATTCTAACCATTATCATTAATCTTATGCTTTTTTTGGATCACAAGCGAGGGTAAATCATGTTGAGGGAATGAAATATCCAATTTTGTTACTTGCATACAATCAAACATGGATGCTACATTAATTAGTTTGATAGAAGGTGAGATATCAATCTATTGTAAAGCCTCTTAGAGCATCTTGTGGTATGCAGGTGATGTTTGAATCAAATACCAAAGGGAGATCTTGGTTGGAGTATTATGAAGTTGGTCAACAAGATCATATTCTTTACCATTACATTGAGGAAGACTAGATGTGGGTGAGATATATGGTTGAAATAATGGAATGGATGTTGTTTTTTCTGGTTGCTTATTATTTCTAGTGTTGTATGTGTGAGCAACTGCATGATGACTTGGTTGCTTCAACACATCTTGTTGCACATGATTACTAGTGAGTTGTTTTGAAAATTTTAGGATATAGCCATGAGGTTTAGGAGGTATTATAATGAGAGGTGGTTTAGGAGGTCCAATAATCAAATGTGGGTGTATAATTTCAGCTTGTGTATTCTTCTATCAATGGAGGACCTAATGCCAATTGTGAACCTTATGCAATTTAAATCAAAATATTTGCAAATTTTACTTTTGACATACAATGGAGAAAAATTCTAATGCATAGTTTTGAAAATGAAATAAATGAGAAACATCAACAAGATCTTCAAAGCCCTTAGGTTTTGAATTAATTTATTATATTTTATGCTAGATGAAAAATTAGAAAATTGTAAGTGCAAGATATTTTTTGTTCACCAAAATGTTGAGTAATAAAAGTGATCTTAGATCCAATTACGATAACTAAGAATATCTCATTTACACTTGACTCATCATTAAACATAAATTGACTAGGGTTTTTGATGATTAGCTTGTTGTTGTAATGAAGAGACAATCCCCGAGTGTTTCTATTTTTTTTTTAGTTGTGAGGATGATAAGTTTGATGTGTGACTTGACAAGCCTATTTAACAAACAAACCTCAATCTATGTTCTTCCTCTTCCTTAATCTGTAGCTCTTCCTCTTCTAACACTTTCACATCTTTTTTAATATCTTCTTCTTCCAAGATATCTCTAGACTCACTTGGGTCAAGAGTATAAAAAGTAAGATTAGTTGGTTCTCCTTCAAGGGAATGGTGCAAGTATACACTAGGGGATTCACCTCTTGGATTGAAATTTACACCATTAAAGATATATCCAACTCCAGGAGTTGAAGGATCTAATAATTTCCTACCCTTTTCCCAAAATTCCCACCTATCCTCTTCTCTTGAGATATCAAGTTCATTATCAAAAAATTTCTTAGTGGGAAAACTCCCCTTGTTTACATTAGGCTCGTCAAATTCGTGTGTCTCTTCATGAACATCTAAATTACTTACATCGTTATTTCAAGTAGGAGATGCATCAACAAGAAATTTAGTGGACTTACTTGATTTATAATTTTTCTTTGTCCAGGTTGGTTGCTTGTCCTTTGCAAGCTCAAACTCTAGCTTCTACTCAAGATGCTTCTTTGTGTAGCTTCTAGTTTTCCTCATGCTGTCAAATTATCTATCAAAATTCTCCTTATCACTTTATCTTTGGGAATTTATTCTCACACTGGCACAAGAGACTTTAGAGTTGCCACCCAAGATACTCAGAAATAGAAATCTATTATACTTTGGAGTTGTACTTGTAATTTCAAAGAAGAATTTGAACATTACCCAATGTAAGATGGATGAATGAGAGAAAATGGATTTGAATTTTCACCATTCTATATTATATTTTCAATATTCCTATCAAAATTACATATGCATTAGCATACTCGAACCTAAGACAAAACTCAAATATGCTCAGTATTCTTTAAATTTTTCTCTGCGATCAATTACAAAACAACAAACCCTATACTTCTACCCTTAAATTCCTTATTATAGAAAAAAAGGAGCAAAACAAGCTTTGGGCCAAAAAGTACACATGCCACTATTCAATTGGATCATTACAAAACATATTCCCTTTGCAGTTATATTTGCATCCTCAAATGGAGGGAAGTGTACAGAGACAAAAGCTATTTTCATTTGTTGTTGGAGAACCAGTCTCACCTTCCAAAAGGAATCTTTGAGCTTTGAATTAACATTATTCACATGCTCCAAAAAAAATTTGACGTACACCAAGTGAACATGAAGGAAAGTATAAAAATAAAAAAATAGAAGACAAGGAACATGTCCATGTCTGAAATCTTGTCATCAATTTTAAATTGGAGAGAAGATAATATATCATCCATACTTTAGCAAAAGCCTAATATGTACTAGTTCTAGGCTATGCATTGTTATTCTATCATTCGTTATTCGCCACTCCCACAACAATAACTCACTCCAATACATTGAAATACTTTCTCTTGTAGATTTGGAATTCATGTTCGGTGGGATAATTGAACACCATGACCTCAACAACCTTCTTCCTATAAGGTGAATACTTGTTAACAACCTGACTTTCTTCTTTATCAAAATCTACTAGAACAATTTCTACATGGGCCATCATGTCCATGTTTTTTTTTAACATGCCCATATCATGCTCTATGCAAATCAAGTCAGTCTGATGTGAAACAATTTCATTTTTTTCTCTTCTCCACTCATGTAGGGTTTTGATGTTACCATCATCCATTGAAATGGATGGAAGGATACCATGATGTGTTTCATGAAAATTCTTGATTAATTCCCTTATCCTTGCCTCTAAGGGGTCTATATTCCTCCTGAATTCCTAGATTCCATTCACCATCTAGATGGTAGGCTTAAGTTTTTTAGGTTTGTTAGTATCATGATTATCTCTAAAAGCCATCATCCTAAACTTTTTCAACCTAGGAATCTATGTTTCCATTAGTGGAATTTCTATCTCCTTATCAATATAAAAATGGTTTATGGAAAACTTGATGGCAGAGTAGCTAGCATGAATGCTATTCAATATTTTATTCACCCTGAGCTATGTAAATGTTCCAAAACTGTAGTGACAATCTTCATATTGCTGAAAAATATTTCCCTACCATGATTGTCACTTTTTTCCTTGTATTCCATTAGATGCTCAAGTAATTCTTCTTTATTGACACCTTCCTCTACCTAGGATGCTTCTAATGTACCTAGCTTCATAATTGAGATGGGTTTAGTTCCCATGTTACAAGGGAAAATGACCCATGAGGAACTTGTTCGTGGTGGAGTAGTAGAAATTAGCTCATATGAAGGAGTGGGAGAAGCAACATCAGTATTCATTGGTTCCCTTCATTGCAAATTTTGTAATTTCTCTTTGAACAATGCTAACTTTGTTTGTAGCTACATTTTTTGTTGTCGATTCTTTCCATAATCAACCAAAAAATTATTGTACTACTTTTTGAATTTTTTGTTTTCTGTGGTTATTGAATCTACTATAGGTCTTGCAAATTATGCCACATTCACTGACATGGTGGAAACCTCAATAGATGAAGTCTCAAACACCCTCTTTATTATCAAACCTCCCCTATAATCTACAATAGGATAATCTGCAATGTGAGGCTTCTATATGCTTGGTGCTAAGGCCCATATGGACAGTGCATCCCACTGCTCACTAAATGCAAATCCTTGTAGTTCCATGGTAACTTCCTCAGAATTGTACAAGGGTCTATCACATCTTTTTACTATATGAAAGGAAATTGTAGAGGCTTGGTCCCATTCTAGAAACAAAAGGACACCTCTCTTCCTTACTAAGTCTCTTCCCTTAGATGTAGTCATTCCTTGGAATTTGTCCCTCCTTTAAAACTTTCGCTTGAATAGTTGCATCAAGTATCTCTAGGTGTAGGCTTCTTTTCAATGCAACATTATTGAAAAACTCCTTCTTAGCTATGCAAGCAAACTCCATGAAAGAATTAGATTTAATAAAGGAGTCATCATCCTTGAACTTAGTACATGCCTCAATTCTAACATCATCAACATTATTAATCCCAATAAGGTTAGCTTTTCTTAACCTTAACCCCAACTATTGTGGCACAGTCACTACTGGTGTAGAAGGCATTCCCTATTGAATTTCCTCTTCTAATAGCCAAATTTCTTCATCGGATTCATCATCATCGTAATTTACCAATCTCATTGATTGGACCTTTTTTTATTTCATTGGTTGCTCTTTTGGTGGTTATACATGTTATGGTGGGGAATCAACATCAACAATTTTATGTCTAGTTGACCTTGGGGGAGACGATGATAGCAGTTGTGGCATTGGAGAGAGAGCTCTTTTCTCCTCTTGTTGAGAGGAAGCAACAGTTCTATCCTCTTTCTTTGCTTTGTTCTTTATCCTTATGAAAACATTCAATTTATTTTCCTTGGGAAGCTGGTATGATGGCCTTTCCTCCATAATAGGTATTTATCCTCAACCTTGTTCCTCTTCCATAGGATCCTTCACTTTATCTTGAATTATCCTTTCACCTTCAAGGTGACCAACCATTGTCTCAAAATTTTGGAACCTATGTTCCATTCTTTGCATTATATTGGGATTTTTTGCAAGAGTAGTGAATTCAGGGTCCTTTTCCCTTTTTTTTTGTTTGAATTTTGTCAAAAGAAATCTATTTTAACTATTCTATCCATTTTCTTCAAAAGATTAAAAATGTTCCTTATTATAACCTTAGGATATTGGAAAATGTGAGCAAACTTGGAACTCCTATTTGTTACTTTTAGCCAGGCTATGAAACCTTCAGGATCATGAAAATCCCTCACTCCTACTCTCCTCATGCCAAAAGGCTCGAGTAAGTCATTCATTCTATCCAAACCTCCTTTAATCATCATAAAGTTAGAAAAATATCTATACGAAGGGAATACAGTTCCCTTTCCTTGATCTTTCAAATGCTTACCCTCCACATTTCCCAGTTGCCATGTCACTTCAAGAAAACCAATCCTTTCTGGTGCATGATTAGAAAGCACGTGGGGTGAGATAAATGTGCCATAAACTCTCAAAAAAATATAAATGGGATAGGGGATAATGTATCCCCAATTGTGATTAACACCCAACTCAGGTCTCTTGTCTTTGGGTCTCAATAAATCATGCAAATCCTTGGGAATCCTTGGCATGTTCACAACTAGAGCTCTCCTCAATTTGGAGGGAAATAAGTTCTCAAAGACCACATAGTCAAAATCTATATCATCCTTGTCTAGGACAATAGTCCAACATTGGATAGGGAATTCCAAGTCGCCTTTCATTCTCTCTAGTGTCATGTCTTTCCCAAAGTAAGTTGCACCTTTATGCAAATCCTGACTTACCAATTGGGTTGCTATGTTTAGAGGGTTTTACAACACTAAGTGGGTTGTAGATTTCTTAACACCCAGTGTTCTCAAATTTCATTATATTCTTACTATCTAATTCACAAAAGGTTCTCAAGGAAATCACAAAACATACCAAATTGAGGTGAGGGATGAGTAACCAATTAGGTTGTTACTTGTAAAGGGTTTTAAAATATTATGTGGGTTACAAATTTCATAAAACCAATGCTTTGCAACCTAGAATTTTACAAAACAATATGAATGTCTTGAAAATATTTTGTTAATTAGATAGTAGGAATGTAATGAAAGGCACCATTTTATAAACACTCAATGTTCTCCAACAAATAATAACACTCGATATGATTGTGGGTTGGAAAACATAGTGGGAGATGAGTGCATGATTTATGAAACCTCCAAGCCACACAATGTTGTAAAACCCTCTACACATTGGTTGCCAAATGAAGTCACTCATTTTTCTTGTCACTTTGAATTATACCAGCATTTTTTCCCTTATGCGAGAAGCTATCTGTGCACCGCAGGTAGGAAGGTTGGCATGACTAAGACATGTTTTTTTAAATTGTAACAAGTATTATTATTGTCTATCAACTCAAACCATCAAGTTTTTCTATTGATGCATTTTGTGAAGAGAGCAGGATGGAGGATAGGGTGTTATGTTATAATGTCTCTATGTAGGTGTGTTTTATTGGGAGATTAGCTTCTCCCACTATTTAGAACATATTACTAATTTTTTAAAATAGTGTTATTGGAAAACACTCTATGTTGTGGGTTTTTTCATTCTGTAGGTTGAAAGAAAAAAATTGGAGAGAAGTGGGAAGAGTTGCAGGTGGAGGAGATGACAAACTAATGGAATTGAGGTGAGGGGCTTGTAACTAATTGAGTTGTTATTGCTAAAGGGTTGTAAAATATTATGTGGGTTGTCAATTCTGAAAAACCAATATTTTGCAACTTGAAATTTTATAAAATGGTATGAATGTAAATTAGATAGTATAAATGTAATGAAAAACACCTTATAACAAGTCTCACATAGAGTAAAAAATGTGTTTCAATTTCTTAATATGATCCAAATATACATGCACAGTATCATTGTAGGCTAGAAAACATAATGGGAGGTGAGGTTACAACATAATTTATGAAACCTCCAACCCACACAATGTTGTAAAACCCTTTACACATTGAAGCCAAATACCTTAATAGGTGTTTATAAAATGGTTCCTATCATTATATTCCTATGGTCTAAATAACAAAAGATTTTCAAGAAATTCATAGTGTTTTATAAAAATATAGGATGCAAAACACTGTTTTTTACAAAACTTGTAACCCACTTAATGTTTCAAAACCATTTAGAAACAACAAAATTCAAAATGAGAATGTTGAAAATGACAACATTTTGGGTTTTCTATCCATTCCAAATTATGAGTTTGAAAACTTTCCAACACAAAACCCATATTGTGTTTCAAATGAAAACGTCTTTTCACAAGGAAAACCATTTATTTTACTGTCAATGAAAACCCATCTTCGCAATGAATAGATATTAAATTATTCACATTAAAAACATTAAAATGCAAAAAATTAAAATTTGTCAACATAAAAACACACAGAACAACTCTGCATTTCAAATGAAAACCCCTTTTCACAAGGAAACTCCTTTATTTTCCTGTCAATGAAAACCCATCTTTGCAACAAAGTCATTCAATTATTCATAGTGAGAACATTAAAATGGAAAAATTAAAAAACCCTCAACATAGAAACACATAAATAGGTCTAAATTTTAAATGAAAAACCTTTTCGCAAGGAAAACCCTTTATTTTCCTATCAATGAAAACTCATTTTCTCAACGAATAGTCATTCAATTCTTCACAGTTTCTTAGGAAGAATGGAAAAATGACATATTTTTTGTAGATATATATACTTTCTAGCTATTCACATGATCCTATCAAATGCATTTTGGTAGAGAGGGTCTTGAATCTTGTTCGGCCTTCAAATGCCTGCAACTCTGTTCCACACTCCCCAACAACCTCCAAAATGCAAATGTTGAAAATGAAAATGTTTTGGGCTTTTTGTCCATTTTTTTTTTGATTTTGAAAAAGCCGATGACCACACAAACCTTTTCCAATGATGAAACATGTGACAATAGACACCTAACCATCCATTAGCATGCTCCATCAAGTCTTTCCATCAGTACATTTTGTCCAACACATGGTCGGGCTTAACCAGCACACTCTATGCGTTGACTAGTTAGGTGGCAGGTGTGGGCCCATTCCATCCATTCCTTCCACTCCATTTCCTTGAGCACTCTAGTTAAATGTTGCAGTCAATAGTTATCCACCCATTTCTTGCCTATAATTCAAACCAAACTCAAAACTATGCCAACACAAAAGTTTTAGTGGATGCTCGTAAAGAGTTGATCATATAAAACTTATTGTAGCAAACAAGAACGGAAGGCATGCTGAAATTCCCTGATAGACATTTATTTAAAATGTGGAAGCATAGACAAGGGACGTGAGCTGTTTGATCGAGTGCCTCAAAGAAATGTGGTTTCATGGAATGCCATGATTCCAAGATATATGGAAAATATATTTTATGAAAAGTTAGTAATTTTCAAGAAAATGCAACTAGCAGTTGTAAAGCAAGACTAAGCAACCTTTTCTAGCAGCCTCTCTTCCTTTGTGAAAATGGGAGCTTTGGAATAGGGTATGGACATCCCATCAAATGATGGATAGAGAAGTTTTTCCAAATTTTAGTTGCAACTACCTTGGTAGACATGTATGCAAAATGTGGAAGCTTGCATAGAAAGGGGTGGTAACTGTTTGACAAAATGTCTTCAAAGCATACTATTTAATGGAATGACATGATTGTAGGATATGCACAAAATGGATTTGTGACAAGTCTTTACAAATTGGTATCATACTCCTCGCCTATATCAATATGAGAGCTCAAGAACAAGGTATATACATCCATCAAAGTTTAAGAAAAAGGGGGTTTTTGTCAGATATTATTGTTGGAAATGCTCTAGTAGACATGTACAAAAAATATGAAAGCATAGGCAAGGCACGCAAATTGTTTGACAAAATGCCTCAAAGAAATATGTTGTCATCGAATGCAATGTTTGTGGGATATGTACAAAATAGATTTTGCAAGGGTGCTCTCAAAATATTTGAATTAATGCAGCACTTTGGAACATGTCTAACATTATAAACTTTTCTTTTGTTATATGTGAATGCAACCATGGAAGTTTAGTGCATGTGGACTGTACATACTCAATCACATGGATAACTCTTATTGTATTACACCTACATTTTATCTTTATATGTGCATGCTTGAACTACTTGTTCATGTTGGCTATCTTGAGTACACCCTAAATTTTGTCATTAAGATGCTAGTTAAACCTATGGCAGTTGTGTGGATCTATTTTCTTGTTGTCTGCAAATCACATATGAATATAGGCTCAAGAGTATTTACAATGATGCTGCTCTTTTATTTGGATGGATATGTTTTCTTGTTGCCTACAAATCACATATGAATATAGGCTCAGGAGTATTTATAGTGATGCTGCATTTTTATTTGGATCCTAAAAAAGATGTGACTTATGTTCTTCTCTCAAACATCTATGTAAAAGTGGGTAGGTGGTGTGAGCAAATAGTAAGGAGATTGATGAAAGATCGATAATTAAAAAGATCTCTAGATGTAGTTGGATTGATCTATGCGAAGTTGGAGAATCTGGCTTGAGATGAAGGCAATAGGGTATTTTCTAGCTATGCAAAACATTTACTCAGTGGTACATGGAAAGTGAGGAAAACAAATTATTTGTTTGCCACCATAGTGAAAAGTTGACAATTACTTTTGATTTTCTAGGAATGCCCCCTACAACAACTATTAGAGTTGTTAAGAACCTTTGAGTATGTGTTGATTTCTCGACTAAAATGAAATTCATCTTCAATAATGTTGCAATTCATACTTCTAATGGTTAATTTAGTTGATTTCATGGAGAGGAAATGAACTCACTTCCACACACATTTTTCCATGAATTACTCCAAGGCCTTGTTAATTCATGATGATGAAGTAATTTTGAAAATCCTTAATTATGATAAACCTCAATATATGGTTCCTAAGCTGGTTTACTTATCTTAGAATGTTTGGGAACATTCTCCAATAAGGTTTCCATTTCTTTATGCTTTGCAACACCATCTCTAATTTTAGATAAATTAGGGAACCCCTCCTTTGGTGTTTTTCCTTTTAAGCCTTTACCTTGCATGCATTTCTCAGTGTAAGGACTCTAGTGTGTTTCTAATTCTTTTTTAGTTTGATTTTGTTGCTTATAGAGTCCCTCATCGACATTTGATCAAAGATTTATATTTTTGTCTTGCCCCATTCTAGGTGATGTTGGGGTCTATATTAGTAAGTTTAAGTTTATATAATTCTAGTGTTTTTTTTCTTAATAGAGCCATGTTTTGGCCACCATCTATAACCAATCTAAGAACTCTTTCAATGGATCCTCTTATTCAGAAATATTCTTGTTGTATTGCTTTTCCTTTTGTTATACTTGTCATGTGCCTAAATATCTTTAACTATAGAAATTTCTAAAGTGTTAGGGGTAATTTGTGTTTATTTCTATCCTTTTTTGGGTTTATAGGTTTCCTCTTTCCAATGTTATTTTATTCCATTCCTTGAAACCAAACATTTCAATTTTTGTTTGAGACCTTTGACTATTTTAGTCTTTTAGACTTCTAATTTTACATATGTACTTTATCATGGATTTCCCTCTACTTCATCTTTACCTTTAGCCCTAGAATTTTAGGTCTCCATATAATCATGTAATTCTTAAGCTATAATACTAATCCATGAACCTTAATTATTCTCCAAGTGCTTACTCTTTTCCATGATTCCTCTCCTTTAGCATTGAGTATTCACCATTGTCAATTCTTAATTTGAGGATTCACTTTTCCTTTAGTCTCAAAATGTTGGACTTTTTAGTATTTTCCCTATTTCCCTCACCCCAATTCCCATCTACCTTCATTCTTATGGAACCCATACTTGTAGGCTTACCCATACCATCATACCCAAAAGGTATAAGGCATGTAGGAAAACCAACCTCTGAACCTTGAAAGTCTTCAACATTATTTCAGGCTTTCTCTTTCTTTTTCTAGCATTACGCACACCACATTAATGATCGCTAACCTATTTCTCTTGAGTCATAGATTTTAATAATTTTATATTTTTATTTACAAAAAAATACATCTATCATTTAATATCCTTGCTCCCTTTCCTTCACCTTTTTGTCCATATTATTTAGTGGTATCAAAATTTCCCTCACTTTGATCCTATTTCTTCTTCCATTAGTATTTGGGTATCTCTTTCACTGGTCCTCACTCTTTGCATATTTTCCTTTCAAACTCCTAAGGTTCTTTATACAACCTTCCCTAAAAGTAATTCAACATGTGGTAAGCCTAAACCCTAGTAGAAACTTAAGAAAAAGAGAATTTTCTTTTTTTTAAATACCTAGGGTTGGATTAACAAAAGAATTTCCTAGGAGAATTGATGAAAGTGAAGAAGAAGAAAAATTATTGTGGTAAGGGGGTACATAATTTGGTGAGAAGGAAGTCCAAAGAGATAATTAAGAAAAAAAAAAGGATAGGATGATAGTAAGGCATGTTTCAAAGAAAAATAGGTCCATCAACTAAAATAACTTGAAAATTTGGTAGAATAAGAAGATCAGGTTATGCTTCAAGGGTTGGATATGTTAAAGTTGGATAAGGTTATTTTAAATAATCTCTTGAAAGATGGAATTGGAGGTTTTATATATTCATCCAATTAGTGTTATCTTATGAAGAAAGGGAGATAGTAAGTTTAGACAATGAGAAGGACTAAGGCAATTTTAGTTACTTTAATTAATTTTTTTTATTAGGGTTGGTTTAAAGATAAAAATATAAGTTATTGGTTTCTTGAGAAGAGAATGGGGCTAACTAAATAGAGGCATTAGAGGTCTAAGATGAGATGGACTTAAACTGATCCATCACCTATGTATAATCATACAAAGTAGTACAAAGTGTTATAAAAGTTGGATATTTATGCAAGAGAATTTGATTGTGAATCTTTCGGAAAAGATTCCTAAAAAATACTCTCTCAACATATTAGAGTCAAGAAGAAGATATGAGATATATGAAATAATGCATTGATAATAAAAGATAAAATCCATCACCTTCTCATTTACACCTTGATTGAATTGCATAACATGTTCATGAAACTAACCTACAATGCTATGTTGACTTGAATATGTTCCATGAAAAGATAAGATAGAGGAAGGAACCCATAGAATAGGACCATTTTTTGTTTATTTTTTCTTAATGAATAGAGAAAATATTAGCTATTAATATATCATCAAAGTAATAATCAATGTGCACATTGATCTATAAAGGATTGAACACCTATCTTAGGATCACTTATCCAATCATACATGTGTGTCAATATTTAACATGGTGAACTATGGTTCTTTTGGGTGATTTATTATAGCCAAACATATTATGTTGTGATGGAGGCTTAAAGTTCCATCCCATGGGGTTTAAGATGATGGGAGAATAGATAGATAGCATTTCATTATTGACATTTCTTGAACTAGGCAGGTGGTAAATGATACTTGGTTAGGAGCATAGGTTGGGACATGAAGGGTTTATGTAAAAAAATAATGCTTTGGTAAGAGTGTTGCAAGGGTTGTGAGGTTAATGGAATGATAGGAGAGAAGTAACAATAGTGGTAAGAGAGGATCAAGAAAGATAAGTGAAGGGTTGAAAGGGTGACACATAGGGGTAGGAGGTAAAGTGGCTACCTAAAGGGACATTATCATAGTTAAAAGGAGGAATGGAGTAAGAGACATAAATGGTAGGAATGTGGGTTCGATGAGGAGTAGGAATGAAAATTTAGGTGAAGGAATTTTGAGTGGTAGGAAAAAGAATAGAAGATGGCTAGAAGAGAGGGATGAGTGTAGGATAACTAGACTATAAAGAGAGATGAGTGTGGAAAATTTATCCTATACCTTGTAATATCCCTAGTCGAGCTCAAGATGGGTGATGGTGATATTTGTTAAGGAGTAGGTGACATCGTCAGGTAGGCTACTTTGGAGGAGAGACAAGTGGTGATCAATTTTGTCAAATAATAGACTTATAATCATTTAATAGGGATTCATTATCAAAGTGATGCTCATTGTGAGACATGTAGAGTGGGACAACATGTGGGTAGATGACTATAGAGGAAGGGTGGAAGGGAAATGGAGGAAAATACATGGAAAAGTTTAGGTGAGGATTCTTATAATAGATAATGTATGAGGAAGGGATAGTGAAAGAAGGAAAGACAATAATTTCTATCAAAGAACATCAAAATGATACATCCTCATATACTATGGGAAATTTGAGTATAAGAATGTAGAGTTTTTATTTATAGGTGAAAATAAAAGACAAACAATAGTGTAGTAAATGGACACTAAACTAACTGTGATAAGGTCTTTATGTTATGACTATGTTTACGTTTACTCAAAAAGAAAGTTTTGTTGAATGATGATAAATTTTAAAGTCAAAGTAGAATTAACTAATTTTTATTACATTAATGAATGAGAGTTTGTTGTTTAGAGATAAAATTTCTTTTGAAGATGAATAAAGGAATAAATAATGAAGGTTAATATTCATATAAAGTTCACTACAAATATAGATAGAAAATAGATAGTCTACATAATTTAAGCATAGGAAAGCCTTTTCAATTATCTATCTTAAGATTCAACTACAAATCTATCATAAATAGGTTTACTTAAGTTAACTCAAACACACAAAATTCTCTATGAACTAAATAACAAAATTATTTTTCTTTCTAGTTAGATTGCATAAC
The DNA here is from genome assembly GCA_007258455.2 of Sequoia sempervirens. Taxonomy (NCBI): domain Eukaryota; kingdom Viridiplantae; phylum Streptophyta; class Pinopsida; order Cupressales; family Cupressaceae; genus Sequoia; species Sequoia sempervirens. The sequence goes on from VDFB02105785.1 coordinate 458,683,988, forward strand.
ATGTCTTACTTAAGTTAAATTCTCAATCTAAATGGGATTCAATTGGAAAATAATAACAAACTAAGAAATTGGTTGATTTAAGAGCAATTAAATTTATGAACAACAAGATTGTTCAAAGAAATTTAAAGATATTAAGAATGAAAGATGGAAATTAGATAAACTTGTTTATGGAAAATAATAAAAGGACCTATTGAAAAAACCGAGGTTGCTAATAAGAAGAACAAAGTTCAATTTTATTATAAGGATATTGAAACACCTATAGAGTGCAACCATACTTTTATTACATATGATTTTTTTTTTAAAAAACTAAGATATATATCAACAAAAGAGTGCTACAATTTTGAAGAAATGAGAAATAAAATAAGAATGTAGAATTCCTATATGGTTTCAAAACAATTCATGACCCTTGTCTGTGCTTCCACTTTTTGCATACATTTCTACCAGAGCAGTTCGAACTACATCAAAGAAAATTATTGCTCTATCCTTAATGCTCTAATGGATGTCCATACCCTATTCCAACGCTCCCATTTTGGCACAAGCTAGGAGGGTCTATCTTTATACCTGCTAAATACTTTTGATTGAAAGTTCCTAAAGCCTTTTTAATTAGTAGATTTTACAAATAATCTATAATGAGGGCATTCCATGAGAACATGTTTCTTCAGGGCATTCTGTTAAACAGTTCACGTTCCTTGTCTATGCTTCCACATTCGGCATCTCATGCAATCATGACATTCCATTAAACAGTTTTATTTTTAGGCATTTTGTCAAACAGTTACCGTCCCTATCTATGCTTCCAAATTTTGCATACATGTCTACCAGGGTAGTTGCAACTGCAATCTGACAAAATTTTTGTCCATCATTTGATGGATATCCATAGTAGTCATACCCTGTTCCAAAGCTCCAATTTTTGGACAGGCAGGGAGGCTACTGGAAAAGGTTGCATAGTTTAGCTTTACAACTACTAGTTGCATTTGCTTGAAAGTTCCTGCCTCATTCCCTATAAATCCTAGAATTGTGGCATTCCATGAGATGAAATTTCTTTGAGGCATTCGATCAGACAGTTCATGTCCCTTGTCTATGCTTCCACATTTTGCATACATATCTATCAGAGCATTTCAGCATGCCCTTCGTTCACTGCATTAATTTTTATATGATCAAACTCTTTATGAGCATTCACTAAACTTTTGTTATGCGGGCATGGTTTTGAGTTTGGTTTGAATTATAATCGGGTGTCATGTTATGTTATAACATTACATATATAGATGACTTTTGTTGGGAGTTTTTCTTCTCCCATTTTCACCAAACTAATCTAATATAATTATTATTATGTATCATTACTGGTGCTTTACATTTATGGATTTGAGTGGTTACTAAAAATTAAGGCTTTCAGGACTCAATTTTTTTATAAAGGTTTAAGGAATTTGAAATTTGAAATTTGTATTGAGGGCTTCGTGATGCAAAATTCTTAAGTTTTTCTTTAGTGTTTTGATGCTGAAACAAGACATGTTGAGTTGAATAAATGTGTCATTCTCACGCTAGATTCCATTGACGATTGCTTGAATTTTACTCAATGGTATGAATCTGTTTTCTAACCTTACCATGCAATTTAAAATAAAAAATAAAAATAAGAACTTAGGTGGCCATATAGATCATCATGCAATGACAACAACAATGCACTTTAATTGAAATACTCCATCTCTACAAATTGTTTCCTCAGAACAAAATAACATCAAAGCCCATGAGAAAACTCAGGAAACAAATGAGCAAAATAACCTAACAATACACTTTAATTGAAATACTCCAGCTCTACAAATTGTTTCCTCATAACAGAAGAACATCAAAGCCCATGAGAAAACTCAAGAAACAAACGAGAAAAATAACCTAACAATGCACTTTAATTGAAATACTTCAGCTCTACAAATTGTTTCCTCAGAACAGAAGAACATCAAAGCCCATGAGAAAACTCAAGAAAAAAATGAGAAAAATAACCTATCAATGAACTTTAATTGAAATAATCCAGCTCTACAAATTTTTTCCTCAGAATAGAAGAACATCAAAGACCATGAGAAAAGTCAAGTAACAAATGAGAAAAATAACCTAAGAATGCACTTTAATTGAAATGCTCCATCTCTACAAATTGTTTCCTCATAACAGAAGAACATCAAAGCCCATGAGAAAACTCAAGAAACAAATAAGCAAAATAACCTAACAATGCACTTTAATTGAAATAATCTAGCTCTACAAATTGTTTCCTCATAACAGAAGAACATCAAAGCCCATGAGAAAACTCAAGAAACAAACGAGAAAAAATAACCTAACAATGCACTTTAATTGAAATACTCCAGCTCTACAAATTGTTTCCTCAAAACAGAAGAACATGAAAGCCCATGAGAAAACTCAAGAAACAAACGAGAAAAATAACCTAACAATGCACTTTAATTGAAATACTCCAGCTCTACAAATTGTTTCCTCATAACAGAAGAACATCAAAGCCCATGAGAAAACTCAAGAAACAAATGAGGAAAATAACCTAACAATGCACTTTAATTGAAATACTCCTGCTCCACAAATTATTTCCTCAGAACAGAAGAACATGAAAGCCCATGAGAAAACTCAAGAAACAAAGGAGCAAAATAACCTAACAGTGCACTTTAATTGAAATACTCCAGCTCTACAAATTGTTTCCTCAGAACAGAAGAACATCAAAGCCCATGGGAAAACTTAAGAAATAAATGAGCAAAATAACCTAAAATAACTAAAAACATCTACCTCCTCAGTCCTCTTTTTTAGCAACTTCTTAAAAATCATCGTGTATTGTTGAAGAAATAACTGTATGACTAGCGCCTCCCCCCAACCCCATACAAAAACTCATCTCCATACATGAAACAAACTTTTCAACAATCTTCTGAATGCATCTACCTCAACTTGTCTGCCACTCGATATCAGGATGAAACATATGATGAAACTCTATAATGGCACAATCAATATCCAGGTACTGTTGTTATCCAAGCCCAAGACATCTATATTTATGTTTTAAGGTTTTACGATCACATTTCATACAATTATGAATTCCTAGGTCATTAGAAAGTCTAAAGCTATGACCATTAGTATGCTCGCTATGGGTGAGTGTCAAAGGAAGCCCTAAATAGAGGGGATGAAATTTAAGATTTTTGGCAGAAGATTTAAACATAAAACATAATAATTTATGTTCACAAAAGCTACAACGCTCTTTTCCAATACTCAAGGGATGAAATTCCAATGGGAACGTGGAAACATGGGATGTGCAAAATCTTCAGGTGACTCTACGCAAACTTTATGAAATGTTATTTCTTGACACATTCTACATTTGTAACCAATGTTCGCTCCAACATGCTTACATCCTTCATATGTGTAAAGTGGTAAGGCTTCCATCAAATAAAGTTCATGAAGATGGCATCCAGGATACAAAACAGTGGGAGAAGTATCATTAATCGTTGATGCACTTGTATGGATCGGGGATATTTGAAGTGGAGTGGATGGACTAGATGCCATGGTGTGTGGCTCAGTCAAGGGAAAGCTAAATTTTCTTCGCCTAATACACTGCAGAAAGCTTCTTCTAAAACTTGAGCAATGAATGTATTGAACACATTGCTGCAAGAGCATTGTAATGCATGATTTATAGGTAGCTTCCTCTACATGAGCACTCACAGCCAACAAAATGGTGCCAACATTATTTAATTTGATTCAAATTTTCTATCGTCTTGCACAAGAATAAAAATGAAATGCATAATTTGTACTAGTGCTTTCTTCAATGAATACTAGCCTGTCCTCATACTTCACTGAAACACAATAAGTACATATGATGGTGATAAATTTAAAAATGTGCAAATTAATGTTTCTGGCTGATTTCCCGTGATTTGTATGATGCTTCTTTAACTGCAAATACAAAATTTTCTTAACAGAATTCCAACTTCGATGTTCTCATGCTTTCATCATTCAACAACCCCTCACCAGACTGAAAAACAAAAATTACATGTATATGATGGTGATAAATTTGTAAAGGTGAAAGGTGCAGATTCAATCCATAGAGATCGGAGTCTATTCTATAGAGCTGAGAGAGGATAAAAAATGTACATAGTTTCCTTTCAACAACAATAAAAGTAAAATCCATCATTTGTACTATGATTCTTCAAAACAGAATTCCAACTTTGATTTTCTCGTGCTCTATTCGTTCCCCAGACTGAAAAACAAGAAGTACATGTAAAGGTGAAAGGTGCAGTTTCAATCCATGAGCTCGAGGCGCATTCTATAGAGCCCAAAGAGGATACATAATTTTTATATTAATATTAGTTCTCTCACATTTTCTACTTTACATTTCATTCTCTATTTTTTTTTTATCATGATTTAATATTTAATATTTAATCTTAATTTATATCATCTATAATGCTGAATTTTATTATTAAACTTAACTATTATCATTTCTTCTTAATTTATAGTTATTTGAATATATTTAATTATTAGGATAGTATTTAAAAATATTTTTTTATAATTGTGTCATATTTTTTATCAATATTTAAAATCATATTCTATGATGGATCATCAAAATAATAATAAAAAATAGAATGAAAGCACTTTTGAAAATTAATAAAATAAATTAGAAAAAAAAAAACACAAGAAGAAAGCCACAAAATAAATATAAAGTATTATACATTAATAGTTCTATTAAAAAATATTCTAAGTGTTATTTCTAGAAAAGGCCAAAAAGAACCTTCTAGAAACCCTCCAAATTGTCCTCCACATGAAGAAAAGTTGAGCCAAGTCAATAGTCACACTAAAAATGTGACAAAAATGTCTCTAAACAACCCATTTTCCTCTAAAATCAGTCAAAACTCACACATCTCTCATGTCTACAAGTCATTATTAGTCTTCACACAAGTATTGACCCACACTCTCCTCATGCAATATGTGTATTTTGAAGCACAAGACTCCAAAAAGCATTCAAGATAATGATCTTGATTATTTGATTCATAAAACATCACTAAACAAGTCATTTTACAATTCAAAGCATAAAATAAGGACCCCACCATCTCCTTGTGTTACATTTGCATTAAAAGGCATAATAAAAGTGATTTTCAAATCACTTACATGATATCTTTAAATATTAGAATAAAATGTAACAAATAATGTCATATATAAAAGCCTTCAAAAGCTTCCAAGGCATTTAATCATCTCAACTTACCTTATTCTACATTTTAATCCACATGGCAATATCACTGGTTTCCAAAGGCATCATATTGAGCTCCAAAACACTTGGCCAATATGGCTGACCTCTAAATTCCTTGGAAAGCATACTCCAAGTCACATAATTTTGGAAAAAAATCAAAGGCATATTACTTGACCATGCCACACTCCATATGTATTAATTGAGGACTTAAGACTTGGCAAAGTTTTTTAACAAGGGGAAAAAAGAACTTAAGGCATAGAATGCCTAAGTTAATAAACATAAGTTTTAGCCCCATTATGCATTCACACATGTTTTTTTAATTTTAAAACATGGGAAGAAAATCCCATCGCACAAAAGTAGGGTCAAACCTTAATCATTAAACACTAAAATAATGAGTCAACTCATCATTTTGTTGTTTGAACAATCTTGAGAGCATGATGCAGCCACCAGGGTTTGAGCAAACACAAGAAAAACAATGGCGAGCACACAATTTTTTTGAGATTCTCTAATGAGAAACAAAGGAAAAGAGGTAAAAACTTCTATGTAGCTTGAAATCTAAATTTTTTCTAGCATTTGGAAACCATTCCAGAGCTTAAGGTTAGGGCCATGGACAAATATTTGACTCATATGCTTCATTTGTTCTCTTTCTGTTGTTGTTTCATCCTTTCAGCCGCCATGAAAAGCTTTAAATGAAGCTTACTATGAAGATACAAAGCTTTGAATATTACAAAAATTGAGCAAAATCTCTAGGTAAGCATTCAGTCGACTCCACTTTCTGAATTTGAGCAATAGAAACCCCATGTTTTTGTTTCTACCTTGATAATAAAGCATAGAAGCTCGTTTCCTTTCTACATTTGTCAATGAGGAAACTCCATTTAGTTTACCATTTGATTTCATGAAAAAATGTACCTTTTGGCCATGGCCATAGAAAGAATAGATGGCTTTTATTTTCTTTAAAACTTTAGCATTTGCAATTTGTAAAATAACCTAGATGGGTTCTTCATTTTGTAGACAAAAGAGAATATTTTGGCCGCGATCTGTAACATAGTGAAATATGGTACCACCGTTTTGATTTGATTTTAAGAAACTTCAAATGTTCATTTTGAAAGACTCTATGTTTGTAATTTTATTGAACCCCAAGTGGGTTATTGACTTGGTGAAGAAAAATAGGCCTTTGGCCATGCCCTGTAAAGAATAAAATGTGGTTTTATCACATTCTTGTATTTTCTATTCAAACCCAGACAATTTCCTTTCCATTCTTTTTTATATCTATAGAATTTGACAGAGCCTAGATAGGTTTTCTTGATTTCTTGAAGAAACTCAAATTTTTTTGATAGAAATGTAGATGGCTTTGTAAATGTACTCCATTTTTCTTTTTTGCAATGTTGCTTCATCTTTTGAAACCCCGGGTGGGTTTTCCACATTTTGCAGAAAAAGCGGTCAAACTTGACCATGGCCTATCATAAAACATGAAATGGCTTTCATTTACCATTATTGTAGGATGTTTCTTTATTGAAATCTTATGACAAACCCAGATGGGTCCTTTTTCAATTGAAAGAAAACTTTAGATTTTGTTAAAAATGATTCAATGCCATAGCACAATATGAGCATAATGAAAAGCTTCAATTTTGAAAATTGGGTTCTATGTGAGAATCTGAATTGATTTTCTACATTTGATGATGATGGACATCATGAATATCTATTTTTAACTTTGAATATGAAACCATTGTTACTGTACCTTCCATACATGGATAGTGGCTTCCACTTGCTACTTTTGAGAACAATGATGGCCACCTTTGTTATTATTTGGTTTGTGGCCAAAGATAGAATTTTTAAATCATTTTCAAGAAAAAATATCCCTATTCCTTGATCCACCCCTTATAACTATGAATTAATCATCACTGCATGCTCCTTGTGACTTATGAGAACTGTAACATGAAGCCATCCAAATGGAGTTGCATTCTTGGCCTCCTTTCTCACCTATGTACCATAACTATGACTGTCTTCTTTTTGTCATGATCACCTCCAAAAAAAAAACATTTAATGCCTTGTAATTCACTGTATAGAATGAAGGGCTTATGATGTTTTCTAAGAGGGTAAGAATTCCTTTTATCCTTGAAATAGTGTACCTCGTAAGTCATTTATGCTTGACTACCCTTCAAGTGCATAGATAAAATGAAGATAAATCTGTAGCCCTTAATGATACTACTCTTATTCATGACTATGCTCTATTCCTTTGAAGTACCATGTTTTATGATGGCTTCAATATGTGAATTTTATGAGATCCTCTATTTCAAGCAATAAAACTATTGCTATCTTAAATATCATTGTTCTTCAGTAGCAATAGATTTTATAGAGCTCCCTTTCTAGGAGCTACATTTTATGTCAGACTTTCAAAATGTATTTTTCCATCATCTGCCTCATGTATGTTGACCACCTCATGGTGGCTTGAATAGTGGTCTATCCTCAACTCGAGTAAAGATTTGTTTGTTGTTCTCATTTCAAATTGCACACTAATGACAATCCCATGACTGTGATGTCTTTCTAGCATCCTATAACAATAAATATTTAAAATCATATTCCATGATGGATCATCAAAATAATAATAATAAATAGAATGGAATCACTTTTGAAAATTAATAAAATAAATTAGAAAAAAAAACACAAGAAAATAGCCACAAAATAAATAAAAAGTATTATACATTAACAGTGCCATTAAAAAATATTCTAAGTGTTATCTTCTAAAACCTTAGAGTTGATCTTGGAAATCAGGTCCTGTAGTTACAAGATTTCTCATGTTGATACAAGAATGCATGAGAATACAAACTTGAATATCAACTTGTGTAATACATCATGAGATGAACAACCATTGGCATTGGATGGTCCAATCATGAAGATCCACTCATTTGCACATGTCGCAACACTATAATTTTTCATGAATATTTGGAAATTACATGTGTATGGACGTAGAAATAATTTATATAACAACTAGTATTAATTAATTTAATTTTAAAGAATTTAAAATAAATATAAATAAATTTGTGTACACATTAATATAAATGTGACATACTTGTCAATAAGTAGGTGTACTATTCTATAAACAAGGCCGCGATACTGTGAAGTTCCCACCAAATGTTGGCAGGTCGGTTTTGTTCTTTGATTTGTATTAATTTAAGTAGTTATGTTTAAACAATAAGATACAAAGCTTGTTCTATAATAATAGTCAAATAGATAGAATTCCTACATTGGTTGTCATTGATGTGTATATAGAATATAATTTTTTAGAAGGCTAACAAAATTTATCATATAGCCAAAAATTGAAAAAGTAGAATTTATACTTGTCTGAATCCAATGCAATAGTTTTTACTTGCTAGTTGTGATGTAATTTTTCTTATGTTTCAAAAATGCAAGATAGAATATTTCAACAAAAGGAGCATATACAAGAAAAACCTACATATATTTTGTGCAACATCTCCTTGTTATGAAAATAATAAATACAAAAGGATAAAGGATGTCTAGAGAAAATCAATAAACTGCTTCAACTTAAAATCCACGGCTTTAACTCCTAAAAAAAATAAATTGAATTTATACCATCTAATCAAATAGAGGTGATCCATTGATCCCACCAGTTGTTCATTAGAAAAAGAATCACAGAGAAAAGAGTGAATATGAATGTAGGAGGAATGAAGATTATGTTCTAAATGGAATTCACATATTGTTCCTTATTTTTGAATCCGAGTACCATCATATATTTGCTTGTTTGAGGTCATTAGAAGCTATAAGTCTCCATTTCCTTACTAGAGTTTTACAATATTGGTGTTTATTGTTGTGGATTTGTGCAACGTTATTTCTCTATGCTAATTGTTTAAGCACATAATTGTGGAATAAGATGAGGTAAAACAACTTTTTCAAGAACCATCTTAAACACTTTGCAAACAAAACTAATCTAATAGTCACAAGTTGGTGAAATAGCTCTCTTGAGTTAGTTTTATAGATCACTAGTCATGTAGACCCTTTCTTGTTTCTTAAAAATTAGTGAGTTCACTTTTAGGGATTTTCTATATTCACATAAATGGGAGACAAGGATTGCGTACATTAGCTATCATTTAACTAACTAATTATATCAAATGCCAACATCTAGTAAAAGATATTTGTGTGTAGAAACAACTCAATTTTTGCTAATTACTTTGGGGATATTTGAGACTAGATTTCATCCAAAGAACTGAAGAGAAGCACAAGACCCTATTTTAGGAAAGTAGACCATAATCCTCTCCACAAAGCAATGGAAATGGCTAAGACTTGGTTTTTTAATTGATTTAATAACTATGAACTTATAGCTTGAAAGTGAGACCTATCAGATAAAAATTATGAAATCAAAGAAGCACAAGTGATTCCAAATCAGTGTTATTCTAAATAAGATAAGATTGAAATATGACAAATTTTCATGGCCCACTCCAATCAAGACTAGAGTACAATATTGGAAGCCTTGGATCTAAAACTATGTAAGTATCTCTCACATCTCAAGACTCTCTTTTAACCATAAAATGTTAACAAAATTGAGAGAATTCTCAAATTTAGAAAGATCTTAGATAACTGAATGTTATCTATCTTTACCAACACATAGTCATTTTATACTCAACTAGAAAGAATTGGGCTTAGCAGTTAGTTTCTATAGATGAAATTACCTTCTAATGCATTGAAAATGGGACACAAGAAGATTGCTTATCCACATGTCAATTAAATTACATTTGAGAAAGAATGAAAAGTTCATCAATATTTAAATATTACAAGATCCTATTTTTCTATATTGTAGAATTTAAATAAAATAAAAAAACTAAATCAGGTTATGGATAAACAATACTTCCCTTTGAATGAGCATAACATGTGATTATTATTGATAACAAATACGACTACTGAATCTATGGGTAGTGAAGTAGGAGTGAATCTAGTACTATTGTACAGAGCATCATTTTCATCCCATATAAACATCAAGTTTTCTTCTTTTTAATTTACATCATCTAGAGAAGTGGTCACTTTACAACAATATCCCCACATTCTTGCAATCCCACAGCTCTTTCTTTGTGCACTTTGATAATCTTAGGCTATTCCTAAAAATTTCTTTCCTCCTTAAAATAGAAGGTTTGTATTAAATTACTTTATCTAGATTAATACACTTGTTTCCATTATTAGGTTTTCCCTTCTCTCCTTTCGACTACTCTATTCCTTGTTTCACACATGTTCCCTATTTAGATCCAAATTCCTTTGCTAGTGAAGGGGAGGAAAATTGTTGCTTCTATGCTAGGGAGATAGAATAACAATCTTCACACTCTCTCATTCAAGAGAAAACCCTAGAGATCTTAATCCAAGGATGAAGTAGGAAATAGATCTTGCAATAGGGTTGTCCTCAGGTTAGATTAGTGACAAGTGAGGGGTTCACCACCAAGTTAGGGATTAGAAAAATGTATGAAATGTAAGATCTAATGATTGAACTCAATGATGCAAGAAACTTCACTAAATGAAATATAAATGTGAATAAACCATAACAAGAAGCTAGAAAAGTATAGAGGAGCACCTAGAAACCTGAGAGAGCTTGAATGGAGACCTAAAATTCTGAATAATGTAAAATTTAGGCCTACTAGGACTCATACGCCAATCTGGGCCTATCAGTCCTAGATTTGGGTTCCAATGCAAGAAATGGTTCCTTGGAAAAGGGTATTTGAAACTGCAAAAAATTGAAAAATGACCTAAACTGGGACTCATACTGTAGGACTAGCATATGAGTCTAGTTAGGGCTTTCTAGATCTTCAAAGCTTGAATCTGGTCTTCAATGTCTGCTTTGTCTTTTGCAATTGATTTTTCTATCCAAAACCCTAATTTCGAGGATGTAGGTGACTCTTTAGTGAATATGGCAACCTTACAAATGAGGGGACAACTCCAATAACTTTCTTCAAGATTGTGACCTAATCTTCAAGGGTCCTTCATGTCTTCAAACCACCTAGATCTGCAATCACACAAAGAGAGAGAGAAAGTGTTGATTGTAAGGGAATGGGGGTTTGCCTTGGTCAAACCCCATTTAGGTAATTAAACCAAATGATTAAAAAAAACATGGACATGAAACATGAAATGTGGGACATGAAACATGAAAAATGATACCTTGAATGATGCCTTGTAAATAGCACTTTTTAAATATATAATCTAACATGAAATGGCCATGATGGAAATAGATCTAGATCTTGAGATAAGTGTAGAACAATTCTTTACCTTGGATCTTGAATGCATAATCACAACACTAGCTCAAAAACATGCTTGATGCTTGATAATCTTGACATGATGATAGATTTTGGATTTCTGCAACAATTGATGAAGAATTTTTCTCTTGAATACTTGCCTTGATAACATATAGGCCTTATAAAATAATGGGTTGAAAGATCATTTATATAGGCAATCCATCTAATATCCTATGTATTAGATCCTAGAGGTTGACATACATGAAATTTGAACTTAAAACCCATATTTTCTTGCTTAATTCCTTAAAAATAGGTTGAAAATGGGACACATACGCCACCAATGTCATATGGTCCCACCTGGATGGGACTTATATGCCCAAGGTGGTGTATGGGTCCTAGAGGGCCTATTTGAAGAGAGAATATTAGGGAGTCAAGAAATTAAGTTTATATTAGGTCTATGTCAAGATTTTGGTTAAAATATGCCTTGGGATGCACAATATATGATCCTAGGGGCCTATTAATGATAATATTAAGGTTATAAATGCAATATGGATCAAAAATCAATGTGAAAGTGTAAATAAATACACTTTACAATATTAAATTAAGGAAAAATTGGGTCTATTTAGTTTAGACGGGCCCAAAATCCCATGTGAATGTGTAAAACATTACAACACTAGATTAGGTCCATTTAGTTTACAAGCCTCCTAAATTTAATGTGAAGGTGTGAATACATACACTCTACAACACTAAATTAAGGAAAGGTTAGGTTTATTTAGCTTAAAAAGGGCCCAAGACCTAATGTGGATGTGTAAAACACCTCACAACACTAGATCAAGGCAACCTTAATTTCATTTTAATATTAATCGTTCCCATATTAAGTGTGAAAATGTACAAGCGATGATATTTTTCAACACTGCATTTAACCCCCACTTTAGTGAGAGGAGGAACTTGCTTCAAACTCACACTAAATTAGACATTCAAGAAGGGTCTAATTGTACCAATGCGGATGGTCTAGGATAATAAATATCAAGGAGCTAACCAAGCCCCTAGGATCCAAGATCCTATGTCAAACAAAAATACGCACAAAAGGGTACACACAAGGTGTATGATATGCAACATCAAGATACACAAACATGCAATGGGTATGTGCGGGATCATGATGGGCCAAAAGGTGGCAATATGATGGGTATGTGGCTGACAAATTTTGTTTACCCAAAATTGATGAAATGAAAAAGTTTTTTAAAGGAGATTCTTAGCTTTCCACCAATATAAATTATGCTTTACTTTGAATTTAATAAGTAATTATTATTCATTTTCTATTCAAATTATGACTAAAGTCTTGATTGATAGATTGATTGAAAAACATCTATAGCTTTCAAACGATATCACATTTTTTGAATCCAAAACATGTGTCACATTCTACACTTTGCATACTATAGGATTAAAAAGAAAATTTGAATTTCATGAATTTTTGACCAAGTTAAGGTGGTCAAACATACAAGTTTTTATATTTTTAAAATTTTTAATAAAAAATCCATAATTAATTATTTACTTGGAAAAAATTACAAAAAATATGCATCACATCGATACATGAGTCCTCTACTTATATCTAAAATATTAAAAAAAATATTATAATTTTATTGTGGTTAGGGTTGTCGACAAACGCCTACTTATTTTTTCCTTGAAATTTAAGTACTCTGCATTGAAATTTCAAATTTTCACCAAATAGATTTTTTTTTTTTAAATAAACTAGTAGTTTAGAAACTACATTTAATTTTCTAGAAATTCTATTCTTACATATTTTTGAAATAATATAGATAACTTATTCAAATTTTTATGTCAAGTTTCCTAACTCTGATTTTTCTGATTTTTTTGCCACTTAAAGGCCTATTTTTTCCATGATGATCCTGCACATACCCCAATGTCAATAACTAAAAAAAAGGAAAACAAAAAAAAGCAAAAATAAAAAAGAGGTGGATCAAGCTTCGATCATTTGTCCAACATGATGTGGATTAGATGTATCTAAGTTGTTTGTCAAAAGTGCATGCTCACTCTAAGGAAATGAAACTATATGCTATCTATTGCGTGAGTAATCCAAGAAGGTGAGACACATATGGCTGACATGAGCTCAGAAACACACATGAGTGACTAAGGGAAAGTCATGCCTCAGATCAGCTTCTCATCCAACCATACCAAAGTTATACCTCTTGATAACTTTGATAAGGCACCACACGATAATGATTTTCGAGCTTCATGAGATAAGTAAACCTTTGTATTCTTGGAGCTCATGAAAAAAAAATGAACTTAGAGATTCATGAGGCAAGAAAAAATTCGTATGCTTGGAACTCATGAAAAAATAAGATGGCACCATAGGAAAGCAAAGTGTGTTATTCAAGGTGGCCATATAACTAGTATTATAAACACAAAATAGTGTAAGGAATGTTCAAAGGGATTTTACTTAGTTTATGCAAGGTATCTTCTTAGGGAACATCATGCTTAATATTTCCAAGAAAGGACAAGTCAAAGAAATATCAGGCTCTTAGAGGAAATCAAGCCCGATGATATCACCAAGAAAAGGAAACGTTGTAAGAATAAAGAAAATCACACAATGAAACATGAGTGCCAATGTATGCCCCCACTTAGTGTAGTACAAGGATGAGCCAAATAGGATGAAGATAAGTTTCAATTAGAGGAACTAGGTGCTTCAACACAAAGAAGAGCACCATAGTCCCTAAGATGTCAAATTTTATTAGTTAAAGCCTAACATTCATTAGTGGAATGACCATGAACTTGTGATATGTGAAAAATGAACTCTTAAAATTTATTTTGTGTTCTTGGAGGGAGAGATATAAACCAATCTTGGAAGAGTCTTAACAAGATACTCTCTTGATCAATGGTAGAAGATGTTTCATTATTTTTTGACAAAGATATCTCTTTCTTAGGACACGATGTCATACTTACACAAAACTCTTTGGATTGCGATATTTTGTAGTCTCCTTTACAAGAGGGTCTAAAATATATTGAATTCAAATTATTGGTGTTTTGTGTGATGTTATTGCCATAAGCGAAGACTTCTTTGTTTCTTTCAAAGGATAACAAACAAGACCACTAGTTTCTATCAATTTAGGATGCACTACTATCAAAGTCAACTTAGAAGGATCTTTTGTAAGAGTGTTGATATTAAGTAAAGGATTTTTTATTTCTTTCAAGGGACAATAACCAAGACCATTAGTATTTTCTTGAGTATGAGGATCTATAGGGACACAGATACCTTGTTCTCTAGCACCACATCATTCTCCACTATATCCCAGTTGTTTCATAAGTTCATAACCTCTTCCATAAAGATTTTTCATTTATTTAGGATTCAGATGTTGTTGATAATTAGTTTTGTCAAATTTTGTTGTATAATTTGCTTCTTCTTTTAATGTGGTCGAGTTGGATGCTTTCAAAGGGTCTTTCAAATTTGTGTTGATATTAACGTTTTTTTTTTACCTTTCCATAGTTTTTGTTTATGATTTTGTATTCTCCCATGAATTTCTGTTCAAATTCTAAGGAACACAAATCATCTTCTAATAGCTTCATGATTAGCTCGATTTTTCTTTTTTGTCTTTTTGTTGCACAGGTTCCACTTATGTAGTTGGTGTTAATGTTTTCAAAGGATTTTCCTTGATTTTCTCAATGTTCAAACAAATATTTGGGTTAGGGTGAGCTTCAAGTGTGTACACTTAGTTTTTTTAGACATACTTCATTTTACGATGAAGAGTAGAAGGCACCCCATTCATTGCATGAATCCACAATATGCCTAGAAGGAGGTTATATGAAAGATCATGGGGAATGACATAGATCGGTGTCTCTAATGTGGCCTTTCTAGTTGTAATAGACAAAGTGATCACACCAAGTGGTTGTTTTCCTACATTATCAAATCCCTTAATAGATAAAGAGTCAGGTTGAATTTTTTATTTATCCACACCAATTTTATCCAAAAGGGATATACTACACACATTAAGGACATAGCCATTGTTGACAAGGGTTCTTTTTATTCCCAACCTATTATGGATAGCTATTATCACGAAAGGGTCATTTCCAAAGGAGGTAGCTCATGTTGATGGATGGTAATTTCTACACTTACTGTATTCATTCCTTGTATGAGAGCTACCACATCATTTACATTTGCACCAGAGGGAACCATTACTTATTGCAAGGTAGTTTGAAGCATAGTGTGATAATTAGGTGAATTTTGAATTAAGTCCCATAGGGATGTCTTTGTAGGGGTATTCTTAAGTTGTTCAACAAGATTATACCTCTTCCCACTATGTGAAGTTAAACGAGGAGCACTAGGGAAGATGGGATTAGAAAAACGTAAGGTTGTTGAAGGTGTTTGTCTTGGTTGTAGATTGTTCCTAGTGTTATATTTATGAGCAACAAGATTATGACTCAAATGTTGTGACACATTATATTCTTAGGTGGGTAGAGGATAAGTTGGGTTTGTTTTGAGTTGGAGGTTCATGTGAAGTCGGGTAGAGGATTAGAGGATTCTAACTCCAAAATATCTTCTTTGCCAGTAGGAGAGATATTAGGAGAAGAACAAACATGATCGTTAAGATTGTCCAAGGTTGTATTCTCTTTAACTAAAATACTCTCATAGGGAGGGAATATGAAATTTTTCTTAGCATGCATAGAAAGGTAAGGTACTAACATTGTTCTAACAAAAATGAAAAGCACTTCTAATGATTTCATGCAATTCTTTAATAATATAAACAATGTATATCCAAAGATGAACAATATTTTTATCCAATGTATGCAAAACTTTAAGAATGCAAACAATGTATATCCAAAAGTGAAAAGAACTTTTATCAAACTTATGAAAAAATTTATGAATGTAAACATTGTATATGTAAAAGTGAAAAGTACTTTTATCCATATGATCAAAAGTTTCAGAAATGTGAGCATTTTTAGATCTAATGATACTTTTAATTGAAATGATTTCGAAAATGAGTACCCTAAATTGATGTTTTTGACCTAGATGCATAAAAAAGATATTACCAAAACTTTCCAAACCTATAGTATATGCTACCAAGAGGCCTAGGAAGCACATAAATGAGGTTTTCAATGCTATAAAAGGTAGTTTAAAATCTAGACTGGGACTGATTCGCCCAATGGGGCGTATGAATCCCAGTGGGTTTTTTTTTTCAAAATTTTCAAAAATTTTCAATTGTTTTTTTATGATTTTTATGTTGTATGATCTATAAACTAAATGAAAATGAAAAATTTGTATGATTTTCAATTATTTGAGATGCAAAAATGCAACCTCTATGCAATTTCACTAATGCAATATTTAGAAACACTAGAATACCAATTAACTAATGCAAACCCTAATGAAAATTTAATGCAAGAAAGATCTAGGATGATGCACTCCAAATAAAAATTATGATGTCCTAAATGTATGTTCACCAAAATGAAGGAGGAAAAAGTTGCTTAATTTATGCTTGGGAGATAGAATAACAATCTTCACACTCTCTCATTCAAGGACAAACCCTAGAGATCTCAATCCAAGGATGAAGCAGGAAAGAGATCTTGCGATAGGGTTTTCCTAGGGTCGAATTAGAGACTAATGAGGGGTTCACCACCAAGGTAGAACTTGGAAAAATGCATGAAATGCAAGATATAATGATTCAACTCAATGATGCAAGAATCTTCACTAAATTAGCTATAAATGTGAATAAATCAGAACAATAAAATGGAAAAGTACAGAGGATCACCTCAAAACTTGAGAGAGCTTGAATGGAGACCTAAAATGTTGAATATGCCAACATTAGGCCTATTGGGACTCATATGCCAATTTGGGCATATCAGTCCTAGATCTGGTTTTTTGTCTAAGAACTAGTTTCTAGAAAAAGGGTATCCGAAACTATAAAAATATGAAAAATGACCTAAACTAGGACTAATACACCAGAGTTGGCATATGAGACCAGTTAGGGATTTCTAGATCTTCAAAGCTTGAATCTAGAGCTTTAAAGCCTAAATCTGGTCTTTAATGTCTTCTATGTCCTTCCCAATTGATTTTTGAATCTAAAACCCTAATTTTGGGGTTGTAGGTGACTTTTTAGTGAAGATTACAACCTTGTAAATGAGGGGACAACTCCAATAACTTTTTCCAAGATTGTGACCTAATATTCAAGGGTCCTTCATGTATTAAAGTGTTAAACAATCTAGATAACTAAGAGGGGGGTGAATCAATTATTATAAAACAATTTTCTTCACTATAATTAATCCAGACCAAAGTTAAATCAAACAAATATTAATGAAAATGAAAGCACACACAACACCAAGTGTCCTTCATGTCTTCAAAGTGTTAAATAATATAGATAACTGAGAGGGGGGTGAATCAATTATTATAAAACAATTTTCTTCACTATAATTAATCTAGACCAAACTTAAATCAAATTGATATTAATGAATATGAAAGCACACAACAACACCATGCACAAAGAACACCATAATTTACATGGAAACCTAAGAAGGGAAAAAGCACAGAGAATACTAATTCTCAATTATAAAGCATTAGTTAAGGTGATTTTTACAAGGGCTCACTGCAGGGTGGCTCACTGCTGGTTGGGCTCACTACCTGGCTATTATAGCTAAAGATACAAAAAGGCTCATTGCCAAAAGGAAAAAAGCTCACTTCCAAAAGAGAAAGGCTCACTTCCAAAAGAGAAAGGCTCGCTGCCAACAAAAGAATGATGAAAGGGAATCCACCACTAAAAGAACTATCGTCAACAACCCCAGATAGAATCTCACTATTTTTTTCCTATAGTCATACACTTCTGCACACTTCACCATGTCTGGATATTTAGATTCACATTCATCAAAATTTCTTGCATCCAAAAAAAAATATTATACTTATACCATTCCAAGCCTTCATAATCTCTCAAGTCAGGAAAATACAATTTCATAATTCCTAAGTCAGCCAAGCATAATTTGAAATACATCACCACAAAAATATTCCCTTGGTGGAGAGGAATGAAACATGGAACAAATATAGCCTCTTCACTCAAATCAACATGCTACATGATATCTAGAACCAAAGAGTAAGATATACACATTACAATGCAAATCATGTGTTGTCTAGAGCACATTAACCAACTACCAAATCGGTTTAGACCCAAAAGAATGTATATTGTTGTGTTACAAGAGGAATGGGACAACACCAGATACAATACAAAATAGATCTTTATAGCATGACATCTGAAACTAGGCCAATTTGGATCACTAAGGAACCAAAATAGAACTTTGGGTAAACAACCAAGATATGTTGGCATCAATGACAACCATTAATGACAACAAGCAATCGACATCATGTCAACACATTTCAATAAGTCTCCCCCTTTTTCATTGATGGAAACATTCATCAATAAAAAACCAAGAAACTCAAAAAGCGACATCTTGTTGACTTCTTTTCTTCTCCCCTTTCGACATCAAAGAAAAATGGAAAAACCCCCCCTAAAAAAGTTACTCTGCTCCCTCTATGAGGAAGCCCCCAAGAATTGATCTAGATAAAAATGAGCATATAGTACCCTAGACCAATGCACTCCTTAGTGGATATTATTGTAGACTAGGAGGGGGCATAACCCCTAACATCTTCTGAAGATACTCAAAAGTATCTTTGCTCAATGGTTTTGTAAAAATATCTGTAATTTTCTCTTTTGTAGGTACATATTCAAGTTTTACTTCATTTTCCAACACCTTCTCTCTCAAGAAATGATATCTTATGGATATATGCTTTTTTCTAGACTGTTGTACCAAATTCTTTCAAATATTTATTTTGTTGGTATTATCACAAATGATTGAGATTGGTTCATCAAATGATATGCCAAAATTATTTAGCATTTGTTTCATCTACAATATCTGAGTGCAACATGACTATGTTTCAATGTATTCAAATTTAGCGGTAGATAAAGTTACAAAATCTTATTTCTTACTTTACCAAGCAACCAACCAAGAGACAAGGAAATAAGCTCCACCACTTGTACTCTTCCTGTTATCAACACATCCAGCCCAATCAACATTAGTATAGGCTGGAAAAGTGAAATTTGAGTCCTTTGGATACCATAGCCCAAAATATTCTGTTCCCTTCAAATATCTGGAGATCCTTTTTACTGCAACAACATGTGATTCCTTTGGTTCTTGTTGAAATATAGCTACTAAAAAAACATCATACATAATTTCCGGTCTAGTAGTAGTCAAATATAAAAATCCTCCAATGATTGACCTGTACATGATTTCAAATTGCATATGGGAACAATAGGTGTACAAACTAGTTTTGAGTTCTCCAACCCAAACTTCTTCAATAGTTCTTTTGTATACTTGCACTAAGAAATGAAAATTCCTTTGATGTCTTGGTTTACTTGTAGTCCAAGGAGGAATTTCAACTCACCAATCATGGACATTTCAAATTCCTTCTGCATTTCATCTACAAATTTGTTGCACATATCATCATTTCCTCCAAAAATTATGTTGTACAAATTATTGTTAGCATATCCCTTTTGAAATCCTTGTCCAATACTTCTAATTTTCCATACTAGGCTCTAGGTGCCTGCTTCAATCCATACAAATATTTCTTTAATCTACAAACAAAATCTGGGTCACTTATAGACTTGAATCCCTCTGTTTGATCAATGTAAACTTCCTCCTCCAGTTCTCTATTCAACAATACATATTTTACATCCATTTGATGAACTTTGAAATACTTAAAAGCTACAAAAGCTAAGAATAACCAGATCACTTCCATCCAAGAAACTAGGGCATAGGTTTCTTCAAAATCAATACCTTTGATCTGAGTGGAACCTTTGCAAACCAATCTTACCTTGTTTCTTACAACCTTTTTTTTTTCATTTAGCTTGTTCTGGAACACCCACTTAGTTCCACTTACATTTTTGTCTGCTGGTTTGGGCACAAGTTCCCAAGTCTGATTTTTCTCTATTTGATCAAGCTCTTCATTTCCTTCACCCAATTCTAATCATTGCATGCTTCTTCCACAATATTTGGCTCAGTTTCTAATAGTAGACACAGTAATACTTGCTCTTGATTTGCTTTGCTTCTTGTGATAATTCCCTTATTCTTATCTCCCATAATCTATTTTTCTAAGTGGTTTTTCTGTACATATATTGGATTCTTAGTTGTAGTTGTTGGAGCCTCCTTTGTCTCTACTTCTTCCTTCTCATCTTTTTCTCCTTTTTCATCTAGGTTATCTGATTCATATTAAATGTTCCTTTCAGGAAGTCTTTGAACATATTCATCTACTTTCACATTCGCACTTTCAACCATCTTGTTCAACCTCTTGTTGTAAAACTGGTATTCTTTATTTCTTGTAGAGTAACCCAAGAATATGCCTTCATCAGCTCTATTGCCGAACTTTCCAAGATTGTCCTCATCTTTCCTAATGTAGCATTTGCTGCCAAGATTTTTGAATTATTTTATTGTGGGAACTCTTCCATGTCATAGCTCATATGATGTATTTCCATACTTCCTCTGGAACAATACTCTGTTAAGAGTATATACTCCTATGTGTATCACTTCTCTCCAGTAGATATGTGATAAACCTACTTCCATGATCATTTTTCTAGCTGCTTCCTAAACTATCTAGTTCATTCTTTCTATTATAACAATTTTCTAAGGTGTTCTAAGGGTAGATAGATTTCTTTTAATTCCATGTTTTTCATATTATTTGTTGAATTCATCAGAAGTAAATTCTCCTCCTCTATCTTATCTTAAACAGTTTATTTTCCTGTCAACTTCATTCTCAACTCTTGCTTTGAAAATCTTGCACTTTTCCAACACCTCTGTTTTTTCTCTCAAAAATGCAACCCAAGTAAATTTGGAATGATCATCTATTAAAAGCATGAAATACTTCTCACCTTGTAGGCTTCTTATTTTTGTTGGACCACATAGGTCAATGTGTACAAAGTCCAACAATCTGGTAGATGATTCTTCTTTTCATTAGAATGTTTCTCTAGTCTACGTTCCTTCTTGACATCCTTTGTAGATAGTATTGTCTAGTTTGGTCAGTCTTGGAAAACCTCTAACTACTCTTGATGAACTTATCCTTACCAAATTATTGAAGTTGATGTGACTCATCCTCCGATGCTAGAGCCAACTTTCATTAGACTAAGATACTAAGCATCTTTTTGTAGCTCCTTCCAGCTGATACATATTCCCACTTGTTCTTTTTCTAGTTGTAATAATAGTTTCGAATCTCTTCCAGATCCCACAACCATAGTCCTAAAACTCCACTTTGTAGCCATTTTCACACATCTATCCAACACTCAGAAGATTATGATATACCCTTCACATAGTAAACATTTTCAGTGTTGTGCTTTCCATCAAATGTAATAGAACCAATTCCAACAATTTTTGTTATTTTATCATCTCCAAATCTAACAGAACCTCCATTATATTTCTCAAGGTTTACAAATTTGTTTTTATCACCAGTCATATGATTCAAACATCCACTATTAATCAACCATTCATCTCTATTTCTTTTAACAAATAATGTAGCTTCAGTGCTATCATTAGATTTTGGACATATATTAGACATATAAAATATAGGTTCTTCCTTTTCCACCAAAAACAAACAATCCTCATGATCTGATTCATCATCTAAAATTTGAGCATTCTCATTGACATAATAGGTCTTCGTATTGATCTTCTTAAACTTTTATCTTGATCATCTTTCCATACACTTAGTTGCTAAATTACCAATCTTTCCACATCTAAATAATTTAAGAGGTAACATACCTTTGTACTTGCCGGTACCTTTCTTCAACTTTCTTGTGAAAATTTCTTCCAACTCTTCTGAGGTTTCATCATCTGTATCTTCTTCTATATTTATAGCTTTGAAGGCTATTTCAGACATCTCCTTTTCTTTTCAAAATTTCTTCATCTCAAATGCAGTCAAGGTACCAAATAGTTGCTCTCTAGTGAACTTCTTCGGGTCATAAACTTCCTCAATAGCAGAGATCTTGTCACTATAACTCTTCGATAAGGTCATTATAATCTTCTCCATTACATCTTCATCTTTCATTGTCCCTCCTTGATTTTTGACTTCATTTATTGTACTTTCAACTCTCTAAAAATAGCTTTCTATATCCTCTCCTTCTTCCATTCTTAAGTTTTCATATATGTGTTTAGCTTTCAACTTCTTTGATAATTTGACGAGCTATCATTTCCTTCATAGATTTCTTTCAACTTTTCGAAAAGTTCATAACTAGTTCCCAATAAAATAACCTTTGTTAACTTAGTTTTAGAAAAATCACTAAAGATTGCATACCTTTCCTTTTCATTCTCTTCATAGGCTGAAATCTCATCTGTAGTAGAAACACCTTTTGATGGTTCAACATATTTTGTCTCAACAACTTTCCAAGTCGTGTAACTAAGATAGATTAGGTAACCTCTCATTTGCAATTTCTAGAAACTATAGTCTGTTCCATCAAACAAAAGGACTATCAATTTGTGTGTCATTTGATCTACCCCAAGCGATTAAGCTCTTCTTTGAGGAACCAAAGTGTTAATACCAATTTTTAAATAGTTTGGATAACTGAGGGGGGGTGAATGACATAAATAGTACTAGTGATGGTGTATTTTTCTTTGGTAAGAAGTTGATTTCATGGT
Organism: Sequoia sempervirens; assembly: GCA_007258455.2. Taxonomy (NCBI): domain Eukaryota; kingdom Viridiplantae; phylum Streptophyta; class Pinopsida; order Cupressales; family Cupressaceae; genus Sequoia; species Sequoia sempervirens. The sequence continues at coordinate 458,707,085 of VDFB02105785.1, forward strand.
TAAGTAAGAAGCATAATGCCATTTCTTTATCTACTGTAGAGGTAGAATACATTGTTGCTGCTAATGAGTGTACTCAAGTATTTTGGATGAAGCAAATGTTCAAAGATATCATATTTTTGTATGATGAACCTATTGTTATATTCTATGATAATTCAAGTACAATTAACATTTATAAGAATCTAGTGCTCCATTCAAATACCATGCATATATCTATCAAGTTTCACTTTTTGAGAGAAAAGGTGAGTGAAAAGGAAGTCAGACTGGAGTTTGTTCCTACTAAGGAACAAATTGCAAATATCTTTACCAAACCGTTGCCTAAGGATACTTTTGAGTATCTCAGAGGGAAGCTAAGGGATTACCCCTCCTAATCAGAACTAAGATGCATTGACTTGCATCAATCCATGCATTTTATAGTCATATCTTGATCTGGATTGATGTTGTGGTGGTTGCTACTAGGGGGAGTAGTTAGATGTTTAGATATGTGGTCTAGAGATTCTGTGGAGAAAATAAATCTTTTTCATTGATGTCAAAGGGGGAGAAGAGTCATGTGAAAGAGTTGAGGAGAAAAGAGTTAGAACCTAAGGTGGCTAAGTATTAAAAGATAGTTGCATTGATGGTGCTTTTCACATCATGTGTTGCTATAATGCCAAAGGGGTAGATTGTTGGATTTTGTGGTTGTTTTGCTAATATGTGGTTTTCATTGATGTCAAAACTATTGGAATTAATGTCTTAGAAGTTCTATATGCCGAGGATATTGAGAAAATTTTAATGAAATAAGTTGCAGGTTGTCAATGGTGAAGGGGTGTGTGCAAGATCATGATGGGCCAACAAGTGGCAATATGATGGGTATGTGTAGGGTATGTGGTTGACAACCTTTTTTTTACCCAAAATTAGTGAAAAAAAAGGATTTTTTTAAGGATATTCTCAGCTTTCCACCAATATAAATTATACTTTACTTTGAATTTAATAAATAATTATTATTCATTTTTGTTTTGATTACGAGTAAAGTCCTGATTGATAGGTTGATTGAAAAATATATAGCTTTCAAATGGTATCACATTTTTGAATCTGAAATATGTGTCACATTCTATAGGATTAAAAAATGAATTTGAAGTTTTGACCAAGTGGTCAGACATACGAGTTTTTATATCTTTTAAAAGTTGTAATAAAATAATAATAAATAATTATTTATGTGGAAAAAAAATACAAAAGTATATGCATCACATTGGGACATGAGTCCTCTACTTATATATAAAATCTTATAAAAAAATATTGTCATTTTATTGGGGTTGTCAGACAAGCACCTACTTATTTTTTCCCTAAAATTTAAGTGCTACTGATTGAAATTTCAAATTTTCACTAAATAGATTTTTTTAAAAAAAAAAACTTAGTATTTTAGAAACTAAATTCAATTTTCTATAGATTATATTCTTACATATTTTGTAAATAATATAGATAACTTATTCAAATTTTTACATCAAGTTGCTTAACTCTGATTTTTCCTAATTTCATCACCACTTAAGGGCTTGATTTTTCCATGATGATCCTGCACATACCCAAAGTGTAGTTCAGTCTGTTGGTTAGCTCAGTACATTGATGATTAGTGGTTGTGGATTAAAGGGTTTATGTTGAGTATGTCTAGTTTATACATGTTAAGTTTCAGAGATCCACATGAAGATTTGACTGAGTATGAGCAGTTGTGTTCTGACAATCATTTTGTTGCTTCAGTTGGTGTTCCTGAATGAAGATGATGTGATTCTAGTAATTTTAGTTTTTTTGTATGCTTATTTGGTGATTCATGATGTTTGTTGATGTTTCTAGATCATTCTCTATCTTTGTTGCACATCCACAATGATCGTTGTGCTTGCGATTAGAGATTTTCTCTTGTGTTCTCATGTTTTTCATGTTCTTGGCTGACAGGGTGTTGTAACTTGTTGTGGATCTTCGAGGAATAATTATTTGAAGTGTTTTCATGTTTGATATTTTATTTTGGGTCTTCACTATGTAGTGGCCAACCTTGGTCGATTTCCATTGAAAATTATTTATTGTTTTAGGTAGATGATTTGTATTCATTTTATTATTTTGGTGAAGTTGACATGTAGTGATGTAATATTTTGTTGTGGATATATATAAGCGATTGTTTATTTCATTTGATGGTGTGCTTGTGTATGAGATGTGTGAATAATGTCCTAATCCTTTGAAGGAAGAAGTAGAGTGTGAAGAAGTGTTCATGTGCTTAACTAGAACTGTAATAAGGCATTAGCAGATGCTATTTTCTCAGTTCAAAATCTTGTGCATGTAATCCAAATCTTGTTGTAAGATAGTGAGTCTTCCTTTTGAAATTGAGCATTGAGCTCTAGGCAGTGCATTTGAATGCATTTGCATTCCCCATTCACATTTATTTTATACTTTTAATAGGGTATAATCTTACAAACTAACATCTACAGTGGTTTTTACCCTACCAAGGTTTCCACGTAAAAAATCTTGGCGTTATGTGTGTTTCTGATGTGTTGTTGATTTAAGCTTTCATGGTTATTGATCATATATGAGAATAAGGTTAATATGCTTGATAAGTTTAAATTTCTAGGACAACAAATTCACCCCGCTCTTAGTTGTCTGCCCTTTTGTTGCCAACAATTGCAATATTAAATAAAGGAAAAATCAAGCCAATTAAGCATGAGGAGGGACAAAACAAGAAAAAGTAGAAGGGTTAATTTTTTCTTGTACACATCTTATTATATAATCTCATATAAAAAAAGGCATTGAAAAGCACAACACATAAGAAACCTAATACTAATGCATCAACAATTTCAACACAAGTTAAAAAATAACCACTTTTATGAATAAGTCACCATTAATACTTTAAAAGAGTATAATTTTTCCTATATGACAAAGATAAAATGTTAATATACTATCTAAAACGTTTGAAATAGGGGTTCCAAATATTTTGGGAGATGGAACACTAGGGTTAGGACTTAAAAATATTTCACTTAGTTTCACTCAAGGAAACCCTAGAGATCTCAATCCCAAGATGGAATGAAGGAAAGAGATATACTAAAGGTTGTCCTAGGGTATGATTAAATACTAAAAGAGGCTTCACCATAAAGCAAGGGCTTGGAAAGACAAGTAACATGAAATACCTAATGAAAAAACCTAATGAGGTGCAAACCTTCAAAAAAATAACCTAGAAATGAATGCAAAATAGGATAGAAAACCAGGAAATTAGAGAGGTGCACCTAGAAACCTATATGTGGTTTGAATAAGCTTTGAAATCCTAAAAATTTACACTTTAACTCAAAAATTAGTGGGCTATTGTCACTCACTATGTCTGAAACATAACTTCTTACCAAATCCCATGCTCTTTTCTTACAAATCTGTAACCTTCCTTTAGTATTTAATCAATTCTTTGAGTTGAAGAAAAAATAAAACTAAGTTCATTCAATTAAAACAAATAAAAATAAATAAAATACCATTAACCATTTCATTCATAATTTGCAGGAGAATTCCATAGGAGAGTATACACTTTAGAAATAAAATTTTCTTCCATAATTGCTGCTATCATAAAACTATTTTCAGATCGTTACATACATCAGTCATACCATAAAAACCTCACCATTATATTCATCATTATTATACAACATGCTCCTCTCTAAACTTAGCTTTCACCTAGACCATTCTAAGACTAAAAATTTGAACCCTTGTAATCAGCCTTGAAATCCCTTTTATAGAACAAGAGAGCAACAAGCATCTAGTTGAATTATAGTTACATTTCATTTCATTCGATGACTAATTTAACCATAGTTTGGGATATTCCATAGTTACCTACATGTAATCATTTTATATTAGGGGAGAGAAAAAGAAAAAAGCTCAAGCATGATTCAGTTCAAGTAGATTGGCCAACCTTCCCAAAGCCGTAGTTTGTTGTTGTAGCAACACTAAAACACCTTGTCCTTGTTGACCAAAGAAGATTCTCCATTCATAGCTATAGAAAAAAATTATATACTACCCAAAAAAGGCATACTTTCCATTGAAGTTAAGAAGTCTGAAACTTCTCCAACACACCAGCCCAAAATATTTCCACATCATCACTAAAAACAAACAAACATAGATATGCTAAAGGGGATGATCTTGATGCAGTGTGATGGTGTAATAGAAAAAAAATAGGGTGAGGACGCTACTTTGAGTCATCATCCTTAGAGTATGCTCATCAAATCCTTAGAAGGCACCAAGGAAAGGAGATAATTGACATAATCTAGATTAGTGTCACCTCCACCATCAAAAGGGTTGTTAGGAACCTCAATGGGAGAACTATGTCTCCCCAAGTAAGCCTTACAATACTTTTTCTTTTGCTTTCTTCACAGGGTCAATTGGTTCCTTCCCTTTAAAATTGACCAATTGTTCTAAAATTATCCTCCCTCTCAAATTATATGTGTTCCTAAAAATAATCTTCTTATACTTCTTCCATGCTTTCTTCTCATTTGGTGTTTCAATTGCCCCAAGTGTCTCAGCTTCATTTTAAAGAGCATTGTATTTGGACTCAAATAGACTCAGTCTCGTAGACTGTCAAACTGATTTGAAAGACTCATTTGGATTACTAATTTTCATAATAACTAGGATGAGAACAAGGAGACTTGAGATTTGCAAAAATACCCTCCCAAGTTTACTCTTAAAAAAGACTGTTGATTAATAAACAACTCAAGCCTCAATAGTTCCTATGAACTTATAAATAAATTGCACAATAAAATCCCTCACCACCCCAGGCTTCTAAAACCCATAAACTATTATAACCGTAGTTGAAAAGAGAAAATACAAGTACATACTTACCTAGGGAAAGGTTTATCACAATACCTCTACAACATTCTATCAAAGAAATTCCTTGCGAACCTTTTCACAGACTCAACTTAATTTTTATCTTCTGATTTCAAACTATGAAGAAAAAATATGGTTACCGTTCCTAATTATATTGAGCCATGCAAGCATGCCAACCATTAATACTCAAGAAAGGCTTATGTGAGCGAGCTAACAATAGGCTACTTGATTTTTGAACCTCATCCATTCATCACAAATTGAGATAAATCAGCAAATAGTTACAATTAGAGTAATTAATTATGACAAATCTTAATTGCATGTGATTGATGCCTTTTCCTAATCAGAAAAGCCCAAGTGGATATACACCTACTTTGTTTGCATGTTTAACCACATACTTAGTATTTAATAAAACTTGTCATGTCATATTTACTCACTCACCCGTGTGAATTAATTTAATTAATTTACTTACAGTAAGTTATCACAACAAGACAGTGGGGAGCAATCTTGATTTAATCTCAGAATATTGGCTCGTACTCCACCTTACTTCAATTTCATCTACTAGCATTCGATATAACTAATAGAGACAATCAAAAATCATTTCTCAAATCTTGAATGTGTGCCAAAAGAAACTGAGCTATAGATTTTTGGAACCAATGCAGTTCTCTAGCTCTTCTAGGGTTTTTCACCTAAAAGGAGAGAGGTAGGGCCAAAAATTCTAACTAGATCATTTAAATTAAGTTATGTGTGATGTTTCTTAAGCTAAATCAAGTGAAATAAATGCAATTAAGTGATCTATATGACTGATTATGAATGAAAAACTAAGATTCAGGCTATGTTGGAAAACATAATGTGATATGCAAACAATGATCTAAGAATGAATAAAATGCAAAAATAGAAACGGAAAGGCTGAATCAGAGTGAACCTTGGCAAGATTTGAGAAATTTGGAATGGTTTAAATTCTATCTAAAATTACCTAAACTCAATAGTTGGACTCATTTTCCCAGGGTGGTGAATTAGTCTTGCTACTAGTTAAAACTATTAGAAACAAGTTTCTAATTGTTGAGATCTAGAATCTAACAAAACCTAGATTTTTACTCTTAAGGTGGGACTCATTTCCCACTAGTGGAAAATCAGTTCTCTCCCAAAATTTTGAGAAATTAGGAGATAACTCTGCAACACTAGATCTGGAAATGCCTGCTTGTCGGGTTGCCGAAGTCAAGTTTGCAAGAAATAGACAAAATACCTTCTCCAAGTTTGAAATATGGTTAATTTGAATTGAAGCACCTAGTTGACTTGTTGAAAAATCTTCAATCACCTAAATTCTTGTTAAATCTACATATATAGGTATGCAAACACACATGCAAGAGGGGGAAAATGGTTGAGGGTTAGCAAATAAGGGTTTGCCTTGGTCAAACCCCACTTTGGTAATCAAACCCTTAATAAAATAATGAAATTCAAGAGAAAGATAAACAAATAACGTGAAAATTCTATCAACTTACCAACCCTTGTTGATGAAAATATGAGCTTATATCAATGGATTCTCCAAAATGCTTGAATAGTGCTTGCTTTGATGTTGTAAGATGCTTGAATGCTTGAATGTGATATGAGATTGAATGCTTAAATCAATGGGGGTTGAAATGGATATAAAACACTTATTTATACAATATTTTTCCTTAGTAACAAATTAATACATCATCACAAGATGACATCAAGTGATTTTGAATAACAACTCAAAAGGAAATTTTAAAGTGTTTGAATTTGGAAGCAAGGGGGACTCATTTGCCACCATGGTGAATGGGTCCCACCAAGGACCTACAAATGGGTGTTTGGAATTATCTTGTATTTAATGTTGTTTTTCAGGATTACATTCAAAAATTTACTTAATTAAGGCTTATAAGGGCATTAAGGGGTCAAATAAAGCATAACAAAGGTGTAAATAGTGAAATTGTGCCTAGAGAAGTGTGAAATCTTGTTACAAGACTTTATAACACTTCAAAATAGGACTTAATTAGTGATTTAAAGGCGATTTTTAGCTAGATTGTAATAAATAGAGTCTATAAGAGTGTAGAAATGTCTTACAACACTTCACAACACCTTCACAGTAAGTCATTATTTGAATTTTAGTACCTAAATATGCATGTTCAAGCCATGTTACAACATAAAATCAATGCAAAATAGACCAAACATCATGAAGTAAGGTCTAAAAGACCATGAAAATAATGAGGGTCCATTTCTCTATGGTGAATTTATCCCCCACTTTAGTGAGAGGATGAACTTGCTTCAAACTCACACTACAGTAGCCATGAATAGCGAGAGGAGGGTTCAAATGTAGTTACATTAGCAATATTAAATAAAACAATCAAGAGGGATGATCAAGCCCCCACGATGAAGATCCCATGGCAAACTAAACATAAGAACAAATGAACACACAAATGTTGAGAATCGAATGAAGTTTTGATCGTCTATCCAACTAGTTGTGGATTAGATCTAGGCTAAAAGAGAATGTATACTCACTCTGGGGTGACAGAAGTCATTATGGTCTATTGGGTGAGAAGGCCCAAGTATAATTACTCTGGGGCCATGAAACTTCTGATGTCTGTGGGGTGAGAAAGTCCAAAAGGAGAGATACATATACTAGTTGGTATGCACTCACAAACACAAAGGTGGCTATGGGGAAAGTCATGCCACTAGATGGGCTTCTCGCTCAACCATATCAAAGTTATACCTCATGATAAATTTAACAAGGTTCCACAAGGAAAATGTTGGTTCGTGCTTCATGAGAAAAGGAAAGATTTGTATACTTAGAACTCATGAAAAAAAAGGCACTTACCAAAGGAATGCAGGTTGTGTTATGCAAGGTGGAAAAAATAAAAAATAAAAAATAAAAAAATGAAAAATTATAAAATGGATAAGTGTAAAATGGGAAAGATGTTCAAAGGAGTCATGTTAAGTTTATGTAAGGTTAGTCACTTAGGGAACATTGTGTCTAATGTATCCAAGAGAAGACCAATCTAAGAATAATATATTCACAACTTAGGGGATGCAGTGCATTGCATCAGGCCACCAAGAGGAATGTAATATGCTAAGATAGACCACACTTATGGACATCACACCCAATGTCATCCACAAAGTGACTAACACATCATATAAATGACAAGGCTACACTAGGAACAAAGAATTCAAATGAATTAATGGTAATGTATGCCCCCCACTTTAAAGGAATTGTGACACACCATTCTATGAGAAATTACTTGAAAGTAGCAAAAGAAAGAAAATGTAAATAGAAAAAAAGACATGAGAGCCAACTTGGAAATCCCCTATGCCAAGTCACATTTTTTTGAGCAAGCCTATGTTATATCAATGAAAAGGAAAACCAAAAGAAAGGGAGTTTCTCCCAAAAAAGGAACACACCAAACACAAAAGGGATATATGGATCTGGGGTTAGTATGTTCATTCTTGCAATGTTTTTATAAAAGATATTTGAACTGTCATCATTCCCCAAAGCACATAGAACTAGAAGAATGAGACAAAGAGTGAAAAAAAAAGAAACAAATCTTTGTTTTTGGTCAACATGGAAGAGACATTGCAATATCAATGATTTGCATCAACCCCAAAAGGAAAACAATTGTGAAAAGAAATAAAATTAAAAGGTTAGTGGAAAATAAAAAGATTTTGGGGAAACATGAAGGAGACATTGTAGTTTCAATGCCTTGTGTCATCCCCAAAAGGAAAACACAAGAGAAAGACAAAAATAAAATGGGACAGATTGAGTCAACATGGAAGAGACATAGGCCATCTCTATGCTTTGCATCATTACCAAAAGGAAAACACAAAATGAAAAAGAAATAGAGAAGGACCTTTTGGGTCAACATGGAAGAGACATAGGACATCTCAATGCTTTGCGTCATTCTAAAAATGAAAACATAAAATAAAAGTGAAAAAGACAAGGTATGACATATAGAAGAAAAGATGTACAAATAGAAGAAGTTTACGATGAGAGAGAAAACATTGAACACATGATATGGGGGAAAAAAATATGCACATACAATATAAAAATGAAAAAGGAGCAAGTAATGTGAATGTAAGTCAACCATTAACTAAGTTATTGGTTTCTCAATCTTAAATGGTTAAGTGGAAAAGGAATAACATAGTTAAGAGACAAAGAAGAAAGCATTACAAGGACAAGGCTAACAATTTCTTTCTCCCTCAAAGTGTAAAGGAAAGAATGAGCCAAGGTGAGTGATGGAAAATGATGATGCAATAGTGAGAATAAATTATTCTATAACTATGGCATGATGATGGGATTTAGTTGCTTTAAGTTATGATGGGGAAACAATTGGTATCTATGAAGTGACACTTATCTAGTATGTCCTTTAACATCCAACATTCTTATGTTTAATGACCAAGAATGGGATGATATTTCCAAAATGGTATGTTAGAATCATTAGGATGAATAACCAAACTATTCATAGGTGGAAAAAGTATAAGACCTTTGTTTAAAATTAGTTGAAGTATCCTTTCACATTTGGGTGGAGGATGTGTAGGAAACTTGAGTTTCTTCAATTTGTAAGGTTGTTTTCACTTGCAAGATTCTCCTTGTTCATGAATAGAAGGAGGAAGAGGACCCATGGGGATCTTAGCATCCTTGTCATTAGAAGGGGGTAATGGTTGTTCACGTGGAAGGAGAATGTTCAAGTTGGGAGGAGCATCAAAGGACACTGTACCATCGTCTTGAAGTCTACTAGGTTGAAAAGGAGGTCAATCAAAATGAGAAGGATCTTGATATCCTTTCATCCTGTTGTGTTTTCTTTGATTGGTGTTTGTTCAAGAAGTTGGTGAATGCCATGTTCATGTGTTGTGTCACAACCTTGTTTACTGAGGATACTAAAACCTTTGACATATGTTTTTGATTAAGGAAAAAGCAGGTTTTAGAGGGACCTGAAACCACCAAGTTTACAACAAAAGAAAGAGGACAAAAAAGTACAGTGGAAAGAACAAGCTGCTAAAAAGAAAAATACTAGGAAAAGCAACAACCAACCACAAAAGACCAGGAAAGACAATAAAAAAACCAGCTGGGACGCAAGCCAAAAATCCAACAACAACTAACCCAGAGTCTTCAGAACAAACTCGATCTCTGCCTCTAGGTCCTGCATATCCTAAACCCCTTTCTTGAATGTTTGAATCATCTACAACATAGGAGGTGCCTTCCTTTTTAGATTGGCCCTAGTTCTCTTAGAAATCCCAATGTACTCTTCCTGGTTTTTATCTTTCACCTCTTCCAAGTCTACGTCGTTGTGCTTGCAAATATGGGTGGAGATAGGAAAAGAATTGAGCTAGATAGCTTTGAGATGCACACAAGAAATGTTAAGGCTTGGAATAAAGTTAAAAGTGGGGGGTTACTTCCTTTCCTAGAAAAACTCCATGGTTCCAATCAGGAGGCAATAGATCTTTTTGAGAAAAATTGGGATAATGGGGATCTTACCCTTTTTGGTAGGAAAGTTGAGCTCAACAAAAACCTTATAGCTGAAGTGATGGCAATGTCTACTAATGGGAAAAAGTGTTCAGGGATAGGGTTTTCTCTGATGAAGCTTCCATCAGATTTCTAAAAAAAGAGAAGGAAAGATTGAAACTAGTGAAAATTGCTAACAGCTACTTCGAAGCCGACACCATAAAAGCTCTATGGAGAAAGGTTCTTCATGTTTTCATGGAGTACATAACTATGGATGGTCGCTTCACCAGGGTCTACAGTTATCATTTTTCCTTGCTCAACCATTTCCGCTATAAGGTCAGGGTTTCTTTCCCCTACTATATTCTCTGTTCTTTGAGAAAAAGTTTGGATGACCATAAGAAAAACCCTAGAAGATTCCCCATTTTGCATACTGGCCTGATTAGATTAATTGTTGAACATTACCAAAAAATGCTCGTCCCTTCTAATTTGGAAGCTTCCCCTGTTTCTGAGGAAGATGATACTAAACCCAGCAACTCAGGGTTTTTTCCCAATTTCAGTCTGGCCAGAATGGTCCTTAGCCCACCTGCTGCCAAAACTGGTAAGAAAAACCCTAAACTCCTTAATGTGAAAGCTCATGTTGTGCCTAAGTTGGGAAGCACTTCCCTTAAAACCAGAAGTGTTGATAACAATCCTCCAGTGAAAAACCTTGTCTTGTACTCTGAAGATTCTCCTGACTTTGAGGAGTCTGTTGCTAACAACACTGAGCCCTCTACTAACCCGTCGTTTGATAGAAATGCTAGAACTGGCTCCCCTATTACTCCTAACCTTGATAATACCTTTTTCAACATTGATAGTGATCCCACTATGGATGTTTTGGATTTAGCTTGAAATAATGCTGATATCCATTTAAAACTTGTGAAATGGACTTTTCATGAAATTAACGAGCTAAAGATAAAAAATTGGGCCCTTCAAAGTAAACTAGAAGATTTGGGTGCTAAGGTAGCAGCACTTGATAAGAAATAGGTGGAACGAATAGAATACGGTGCCAACAAAGATACCTAGTACCAAGCTGGCAAGGACAAAAATGTTGAAATTGAGTTGGACAAAATGAAAAATACTGTCAAAATCATTGTCAAGCAAAACAATCGTATGGCCAAACATAACGCCATCATCATCAATGCCATGACTGAGAAATTGGAAAAAGCTCAACAAGGGTCTTTGGTGGTTGATCAGAAGGAAATCAACAAAATAAACCAGGAGGAGGATGTTGGAATTTCTAAGAAAACCAAGGCCAATTTGAAGAGGAAGGATCCCCCCACTCCGCAAATGATTCAAACCTTTAAGAAGGTTGTTCAAGATATGCTGAATCTAGAGGCTGAGACAAAGTCTATCCTGAAGACTCTGGGTTAATTGCGGCTGGTCTTTTGGTTGGATTTTCTGCTGGATTTTTTTTTTCTTCCTGGTCTTTTGTGGGTGGCTGCTACTTGTTCTGATCTTTTCCTTTTGTGCAGCTTGTTGTGTCTGTTGGACTTTTTTGTCCTTTCTTTTCTGTTGTAAACTTTGTGGTTTCGGGTCCCTATAAAACCAGTTTTACCCTTTATAAAAAATAGAGGAATTTTTCCCAAATCAAGGTAGCAAAAGGACAATGAAGAAACAAGTGGCATACTGACTCAACTTCCATCTTGCAAAGATAACATCTATTGGGTATTTGAATGCCATGCTTGCAAAGGTTATGAACCATGAGCACTTTATTTTGAAGAAGAATCCAAAAGAAGAGCCTTTGACATATTTTTCTTCAAGGTTTATGGGAATTTTTGTGACTTTGTGATCGTAAAATGGTTGTGAGTTTGCTCATTTTGAGGGACTAGGTCCACTTGAGGGAGAAACCTTAGGTCCTCTATTGATTTTAGGATGTAAGTATGTAAAGTGATTAGGAAGTGTAGCAATAGGAAGGTTGCATTGGCTTCTAGATTATCAAGGCATTCATTGTAAAACTTGTTCATGCTATCATCATCTTCTCCAATGATGTCTACTTCACAGGGAGGACAATCATGAGGAGTTGAAGGAGCATGTGGAATTTCAAGGTCATTAGGATCATAGCCAAAGGCAGAATTGGAAATGTCTACCAAGGATTTTAAGGAATTGCATAACTTATTAAATGAAAATGCCATGATGCAAGTAAAATAAGATGCAATAAATGACTAAAAATAGAGAATCAGGAAATGAAAAAAAAGTAACTACAGAAGACTGTAATGCAGAAAAATGCCAGAAAATGTCTAGAACTACTATGTAAAAAGTGCAGAGGGACTGATTCACCCACGATAGCGAATGAGTCCCAAGATGATATTTTTTTATGCTTTTTAGAATTTTTAAAATGATTCTAATACTTCTCAAAATGCAATTAAGGATACAAAATGTAGATTTCAGTTTTTTCAAAGATATGCAATGCAAAAATGAAATCTAAACAAAGCTTTCATGAATGCAATATGATAAGTCCAAGAATGTAAACATAAAACAATATCCTAACTTAATGCTTATGAAAATGTAATCTACGATGCAAAATGTGAATAAAATCATAAATGCAAAGTGTTCAAAATGCTGGTTCACCAAAATGAACCATAGATTTTTGGCACCAATGCACTTCTTTAGTTCTTTTAGGGTTTTTCACCCAAAAGGAGAGAGGCAGGGAAAAAAATGCTAACTATTTCATTAAAATTATGTTGTGTGATGTTTTTTAAGATAAATGAAGTGAAATAAATGCAATTAAGTGATCTATATGACTAATTATGAATGTAAAACTAAGATTTAGGCTATGCTGGAAAACATAGTGTGATATACAACAAATGAACTAAGAATGAATAAAATGAAAAAAAAGAAAGAAAGGCTGAATTAGAGTGCACTTGGGAAAGATTTGAGGAATCTAGAATGGTCTAAATGTTGTTTGAAATTACTGAAAATCAATAGTGGGACTCATTCACCCAAGGTGGCGAATTAGTCTTACTATTGGTGAAAAACTATTAGAAACAAGTTTCCAATTGTTCAGATCTGGAATCTGACAGAACCTTGATTTTTAGTCTTAAGGTTGTACTCATTCACCGCTAGTGGTGAATCAGTCCTCTCCCAAAATTTTGGGAATTCTAGAGACAACTCTACAACACCAAATATGGAAATTTTTGCTTGTCGGGTTGTCGAAGTCAATTCTATAGGAAACATACAAAATATGTTCTCCAAGCTTGAAATATGGTCAATTTGACTTGAAGCACCTATTTGACTTCTTGACCAATCTTCAATCACCTAAATGCTTGTTAAATTTGCATACATAGGTCTACAAACACGCATACAAGAGGGGAAAATAGTTAGAGGGTTAGGAAATAGGCGTATGCCTTTGTCAAACCCTACTTTGGTAATCAAACCCTTAATAGAATAATGAAATGCAAGAGAATGATAAAAAAATAACATCTAGATGCTATCAACTTACCAAACCCTTGTTGATGAAAATCTGAAGTTATATCAATGGATGCTCCAAAATACTTCAATAATACTTTCTTTGATGTTGTAAGATGCTAGAATGCTTGAATGTGATATGAGACTAAATGCTTGAATGAATGGGGGTAGAAATGGATGTAAAAACACTTATTTACACAATCTTGTGCCTTAGTAACCTGTTAATACCTCATCACAGGTCGACATCAAGTGATTTTGAATAAAAAATTGAACGGAAATTTAAATTTTTTTGAATTTGGAGCCAAGGGGGACTCATTTGTCGCCCATGGCAAATGGGTCTCACCTAGGACTTGAAAATGGGTGTTAGGAATTATCATGTATTTAATGTTGTTTTCAGGTTTACATTCAAAAGTGCACTTAATTAAGGCATATAAGGGCATAAAGGGGTCAAATAAAGCATAAGAAAGGTGTAAATAGTGAAATTGTGCCTAGAAAAGTGTGAAATTTTATTACAAGACTTTACAACACTTCAAAATAGGACTTGATTAGTGATGAAAAGGTGATTTTTAGGTGGATTATAATGAATAGAGTCTAGAAAAGTGTAGAAATATCTTACAACACTTCACAACACCTTCACAAGATGTCATTTTTTAAATTTTAGTACCTAAATATGCATGTTCAAGCCATGTTATGACTTAAAATCAAAGAAAAATAGACCAAACATCATGAAGCAAGGTCTAAAATACCATGAAAGTGACAAGGGTCCATTTTTCTATGGTGCAGAAACTAGTTCTAATATGGCACCATTTTAATCTTAGTGTCATCTTGACCAAAATTTAGTAGTAGATTATCTCCATTAAAGTCTATCGGAGTTCTTAAAATATTCTACATGGAAATTTACCACTCGCTTGTTGAGAAATGGGAGGTACAAGTAGGCCCCTCATGACAAGGCAGGGAGCAAGCAAGATTGACCTACATCACCCACCATACACCATCAATCTCTATCCTCATAAAGAATACATCATCTCCAAAGCTTGGCAGGTCCCTTTATGAACCAACAGGTGCCAATTGCCCGCTAGCCTATATGAGTACTTCACCATAATTTGTAGAATAGATAGGCACACGGGGAAAGACTAAGATGAATACAAGTGTTGTCATATCAGTCATTGATCATTCTTTAAGCTCTTCCTACTGACCGTTTGGAATAAATGGACCCACCGCAAGATATGACATGTGACATCTGCTCACGAGCCTACTTCATTATTTTAATGAAGAATGAAATGGAATGGGTGCTTGGAAAATTGTTGAGATTGGCTCAGAATGATGCAACGATTAGCGTAGAGCTTAATTTTTATACATGTGATAAATGTTAGTCTTAAAAGGGGGGCCAGTTACAAGGAAGATGATGGTCAGGGACATGAAGACATGGATTAAGACCCTTAACGAATATTAAAACCCAATCATAGACTTAGGAAAAATTTTCATGAAGGATTACCTTTTAAAATAAGCACGAGCATCGTCCACTATCATTAGGATTTAGGGCTGGTAAATGAATGAACCTGATGGCACGAGTCACAACTCAAACAGTTGGGAGCCTGCATTAGAAGGCCAACAACAAAATAGAATGCTAGTTTGGATATTCAGACTCAAAGGTTAATTTGGAAGGGTTTTGACAAAACAAACCCTAAAAAAATGATGAGGAACATAGCCCTAAGCCCACAACAAAGGTCTAAGCCAAATATTGTAATATTTTAAAATGGACCAAGAAAAATTTTGAGGTGTTCCAACAGAAACACTTTTAAACATGTATTTTGAAGGCTCAATTTTATAAATTAATGTATGTGATTAATATTTTTTCATAAAATTGATTTGAAAACAACATGATGAGAGAAATACATATTAATTTTGTATACATTTATTGACATGTATTGGAATGATTATTCATTGTAGTATTTTTGTCCCTAATCCATAATTCTTTAAATATTAGAATAAATAAATTTTTAAATTAAAAATTATTTGAATTACTACAATATTTATCTATACCACTAATAGTAGGAGAACTAGAGGTGTTCTAGATATGTAGCTCATTGTGATTATTTGAAAATATATAATATAATACTCTTTTGTTGAATAAAATGTTAAATATATATCTAATAACTATATTTGTTTGAATATAAATTCTTTTTTTTATTTCAAATATTTTTTGTCATCTTATAAGGGCTTTCGCAACTTTGAGCATCTATTGGAGATAGGTTAGATGTCACAAGATTCTATTAGCTACCTTTTTATAGGAGCATAACCATAGTGTTTTTCAGTTAACATGAAAAATTAATAAATTATTTCACACAATAGTTTGAGGATATAGCTACATTCTCTAGTAAAAAATTTATAGCTATAATAATTATTTATTTCTCTTGAACTCTAAATTTATTTATTTTTTAGAGAGTGTCATTAGCTCAAGTTCTAAAAACTAATTAGGATTAAATTTCTACATATAGTAGATCAAGATATGAAGTCACCTAACTAAAAAATATTTTTGGAATATTGAACTTGCCTAAGACATAAAAGAGTAATGGGAGGCTCTCATAAATTGTTTTCAATAACAACAAATAATCTTAAAGTTCTAGTCAACCAAAAACTATTTGATTTAAAATTATTATAATTTGAGAGAATTATAGGTCATGTTTTAAAAACAAAAGTCTTTTGTGAATCAACTTATAAGTACTTGAGCACCTATACATAAATATAATCCAATTTAAGTTGTATTACTCAAAAGTATGACACTAATGTTTGGTAACATGGTATCTATGTTGGGGAATATCTACCAACACAAAGTCTAGGAAGCATGCCTATGACACCTTGAAGAAGAAAGATGTTTAAAGAATAGTGGGAAAAATCCAATATAGAATTTTCTTGTACTATATTCCAAGAGAAAAAATCCCAATGGATCAAATTCTAGTCCTGTATAAAGGACAAAGCAATGCCTTCATTGTGAAGAGAAAGGAAGTGATGCCTGGGATTGTGGAGAAAGGGTTCTAGAAATAATTATAATTATAGTAACTCATATTGATAAAGAAGTAATCAGTGTTAATAACGCTATTAATTTTTCCAATGAAGAAATCATTCAATTATTTTAATAAATGTTAGTGATATGTTAAGATTGTCAAAACACATTTTAAATTAATACTATCATATTTACTTTTATATTTATAATACTTTGTTGCGCTTATTTGAAATTATATAAGGTAATTATCATTTGTTAAATAAAGTAAAATAATTTTGTCAAATTTATCATTCTGTAAGGTCTACTTTTATTTTATAATGATGTCGGAGGGATCTTATATAAAATATTTTACTATGTTAGTTAGATGCTTCTAATAAGAGATGATGTCTATTTTAAATAGGAGATACCAATATGTTCTATGCACTATCAAGATTGCTCTATAGAGTATTTGAGGTCCTAGAACAAAAATATTGTCTAGTATTTTTTCAAGAAAGAGTTAAGAATGACTAGATTCTCATTTCTACAAACACATAACTTGTTTCCATAACTTTTTTTAAGTGGAAAGGTTGTTCCATCCACCACATAAAATACTTAATTTCATTTTTTTCCAATCCAAGTAATAAGATTCTAAAAATAAAAATAAATGATCACATTATTATAATTAATTGTATAAACTGAAACATTCATGGACAGAATTTAAATCAATTAATGAGAACCAAAAAAAGTAAAAAAACAATTTAAAAAGATAAATGATGCGAAAAGAAAAGAGGTACCGTGCAATCATATTTTTATATTATATTTATTGCACACATTAACTACTGAACACTTAATACATTATTGTTGTACTTGAATACTTATTTAGGACAGCTAAGACACAAATTTTGGAGGCAAGTCCAAGGAGAAAAAAATAGATTTGATCTCCCTACTTGGATTTATTTAAATTAAATGCCACCAAGTTATTTACTTATTATAATGATTAGTATTTTAGCTGAACGCCAGCATCATAGAGAGCTCCAACTTTCCAATTAGAGGGTATAAGATTTGGAGCATAAATGCATTGTCCCCCTGATAGTTGAAATCGAAGAGCCAGATTGCCCTAGGTAGGTGACATTACGAATCTCTGTTTTGGGTCAACATGGAAGAGACATTGCAATATCAATGATTTGCATCATCCCCAAAAGCAAAACACATGTGAAAAGAAATAAAATTAAAAGGTCAGTGGAAAAGAAAAAGCTTTTGGGGAAACATGAAGGATACATTGTAGTCTCAATGCCTTATCTCATCCCCAAAAGGAAAACACAAGAGAAAGACAAAAGGAAAATGGGATAGATTGGGTCAACATGGAAGAGACATAGGGCATCTCTATGCTTTGCATCATTCCCAAAAGGAAAAGAAAAAACTAAAAAGAAAAAGAGAAAGACCTTTTGGGTCAACATGGAAGAGACATAGGACATCTCAATGCTTTGCATCATTCTGAAAAGGAAAACATAAAGAAAAAGTGAAAAATACAAGGTATGACATATAGAAGAAAAGAGGTACAAATAGAAGAAGTTTACGATGAGAGAGAAAACATTGAACACATGATATGGGGGAAAAAAATACGCACATACAATATAAAAATGAAAAGGGAGCAAGTAATATGAATGTAAGTCAACCATTAACTAAGTTATTGGTTTCTCAATCTTAAATGGTTAAGTGGAAAAGGAATAACATAGTTAAGAGACAAAGGAAAATGCATTACAAGGACAAGGCTAACAATTTCTTTCTCCCTCAAAGTGTAAAGGAAAGAATGAGCCGAGGTGAGTGATGGAAAAGGATGATGCAATAGTGAGAATAAAGAATTCTATAACTATGGCATGATGATGGGATTCGATTGCTTTGAGGTATGATGGGGAAACAATTGGTATCAATGAAGTGACACTTATCTAGTATGTCCTTTAATATCCAACATTCTTATGTTCAATGACCAAGAATGGGATGATATTTGGAAAATGGTATGTTAGAATCATTAGGATGAATAAGCAACCTATTCATAGGTGGAAAAAGTATAAGACCTTTGTTTAAAAGTAGTTGAAGTATCCTTTCACATTTGGGTGGAGGATGTGTAGGAAACTTGAGTTTCTTCAATTTGTAAGGTTGTTTTCACTTGCAAGATTCTCCTTGTTCATGAATGGAAGGAGGAAGAGGACCCATAGGGATCTTAACATCCTTGTCATTAGAAGGGGGTAATGGTTGTTCACATGGAAGGAGAATGTTCAAGTTAGGAAGAGCATCAAAGAACACTGTACCATTGTCCCTAAGTCTACTAGGTTGGAAAGGAGGTCAATCGAAATGAGAAGGATCTTGATATCCTTTCATCCTGTTGTGTTTTCTTTGATTGGTGTTTGTTCAAGAAGTTGGTGAATGCCATGTTCATGTGTTGTGTCACAACCTTGTTTACTGAGGATAGTAAAGCCTTTGACATATGTTTTTGATGAAGGAAAAAATGGGTTTTAGAGGGACCCGAAACCACCAAGTTTACAACAAAAGAAAGAGGACAAAAAAGTCCAGTGAAAAGAATAGGCTGCTAAAAAGGAAAATACTAGGAAAAGAAGCAACCAACCACAAAAGACTAGGAAAGACAATAAAAAAACCAGCTGGGATGCAAGCCAAAAATCCAGAACCAACTAACCCAGAGTCTTCAGAACAAACTCGGTCTCTGCCTCCAGGTCCTGCATATTCTGAAACCCTTTCTTGAATGTTTGAATCACCTACAGCATAGGAGGTGCCTTCATTTTCAGATTGGCCCTGGTTCTCTTAGAAATCCCAATGTCCTCTTCCTGGTTTTTATCTTTCACCTCCTCCAAGTCAACCACCAAGGACCCCCGTTGAGCTTTGTCCAATTTTTTAGTCATAGCATTGATAATGATGGCATTATGTCTTGCCATCCTATTATTCTATTCAACAATTATCTTCACAATATTTTTCATTTTTTCCAAATCTATTTCAATCCTTATATCCTTGCCCACATTGTCCTGGATCTCTTTATTGGCACTATGATCTTTACGCTCTTTATTGGGCTGTTAGACTTTGCTCTGATTAGTTGGAAGATCATCTTGTCTAGACTGATGAACCCTCAGGCAACTATTCTATTTCGTCTGCCTTTGCTAGGATTACTTCTTCCTAGGGTTCTCCTCCCTTCTAGTTTAAGGCTTGGTTCAAACATTTGGTCCCTAAAATCAATATTTTTTTCTGGATCCTTTTCCAAATTAAGGTGCTCACGGTTGATAACCTTTGCAAACGCAACTTTCAAATACCTAATAGATTTTTTCTTTGTAAGATGGAGGCAGAGTCAATGCGTCATATGTTCCTTCATTGTCCTTTTACTACCTCAATCTGGGAAAAAATAATCAGTTATTGGCAACTTTCTTGGGTTTTTCCCTCATCTATTGAAGACTTCTTCCTTCAATGGAAAGCCTTGAATCATAATCATGTTCTCTGATTTTTATGGGATTTCTCTTTCCCTCATGTTGTTTGGGGTCTTTGGAAAGAACGTAACAATAGAATTTACAGAGATAAACAAGCTCTGGTGGACATTTTTTTTGATAAAATAATAAGATTTCTAAAAGAAAATGTCAACGTTATCTCCGAGAAGGTTAGAAATTCTAAGAAAGTGGCTCATTCATCCTATGATCTTATAGTTGCCAAGGAATGGAATATAAGTCTTGATTTTCCTTGCACCCCTAAAAAAGCTAAGAAGGATAGAGAGGGTGTCCGCTGGTCTTTTCCGCCTAATGGATGGGTCAAAGCTAACTTTGATGGAGTGGCTAAAGGTAATCTAGGGGTGGTGGGTTGTGGCAGAGTCATAAGGGACTCCTTTGGCAATTTTCTAGGTGCAATGGCCACTCCTCTAGGTTCCCAAACCAATCACCTGGCCAAGGCTATTGGTGCTTTTCATATTATAAATTTGGCCCAAATTCTTAATTTTAAAAACCTTTGGCTTGAAGGTGATTCCAAAAATATTATTGATTGTCTTATAGGCAAGTCCCCCCCTCATGGACAATAAAGTCATGGATTGATGATGCCATCTCCACTCTAGCTAATTTTGACAACATAAAAATTTCACATTCCTATAGAGAATCCAATGCTGTAGTGGATATTTTGCTCATGAAGGGGTTAGGAGTAATGAATAGAGCACTTGGCTAAATTTTTGTGATCTAAGTGTTAATGTCCGAGCTTTATTGAGTTATGATGAATCACATGGGCAAGGGGCATGTCATCTCTTTAATGAGGATAGGATGGAGTTATCACATCACAATTATTAGATTGTATGGGACTGAGCTTAGTTGCTTAGTCTACAAGGTGGCCTGGCATGCCTTGTGGGTTCTTAGATTTGGTGGGACCAGTTCTAGTAGAGATTTCATCTTTGTCTACCCCATTGTGCTTGCCAAGATGGGTGGAGATAGGAAAAGAATTGAGCTAGATAGCTTTGAGATGCACACAAGAAATGCTAAGGCTTGGAATAAAGTTAAAAGTGGGGGGTTACTTCCTTTCCTAGAAAAACTCCATGGTTCCAATCAGGAGGCAACGGATCTTTTTGAGAAAAATTGGGATAATGGGGATCTTACCCTTTTTGGTAGGAAAGTTGAGCTCAACGAAAACCTTATAGCTGAAGTAATGGGAATGTCTACTGATGGGAAAAAGTTTTTCAGGGACAGGGTTTTCTCTGATGAAGCTGCCATCAGATTTCTGAAAAAGAGAAGGAAAGACTGAAACTGGTGAAAATTGCTAATAGCTACTTCGAAGCTGACACCATAAAAGCTCTATGGAGAAAGGTTCTTCATATTATCATGGAGTACATAACTGTGGATGGTTGCTTCACCAGGGTCTATGGTTATCATTTTTTCTTGCTCAACCATTTCCGCTATAAGGTCAGGGTTTCTTTCCCCTACTATCTTCTCTGTTCTTTGAGAAAAAGTTTGGATGACCATAAGAAAAACCCTAGAAGATTCCCCATTTTGCATACTGGCCTGATTAAATTAATTGTTGAACATTACCAAAAAATGCCCGTCCCTGCTAATTTGGAAGCTTCCCTTGTTTCTGAGGAAGATGATACTAAACTCAGCTAATTAGGGTTTTTTCCCAATTTAAGTCTGGCCAGAATGGTCCTTAGCTTGCCTGCTACCCAAACTGGTAAGGAAACCCTAACCCCCTTAATGTGAAAGATCATGTTGTGCCTAAGTCAGGAAGCCCTTCCCTTAAAACTAGAAGTGTTGATAAGAATCCTCTAGCTAAAAACCTTGTCTTGTACTCTGAAGATTCTCATGACTCTGAGGAGTCTGTTGCTAACAACACTGAGCCCTCTGCTGACCCATTATTGGATAGAAATGCTAGAACTGGCTCCCCTGTTACTCCTAACCCTGATAATACCTTTTTCAACACTAATAGTGATGCCACTGTGGATTTTTTGGATTTAGCTTGAAATAATGCTGATATCCATTTGAAACTTGTGAAATGGACTTTTCATGAAATTAATGAGCTAAAGATAAAAAATTGGGCCCTTCAAAGTAAACTGGAAGATTTGGGTGATAAGGTAGTAGCACTTGATAAGAAAGAGGTGGAACGAAGAGAATACAGTGCCAACAAAGATACCTAGTACCAAGCTGGCAAGGACAAAAATGTTGAAATTGAGTTGGAGAAAATGAAAATTATTGTCAAAATCATTGTCAAGCAAAACAATTGTAAGGCCAGACATAACGCCATCATCATCAATGCCATGACTGAGAAATTGGAAAAAGCTCAACAAGGGTCTTTGGTGGTTGATCTGAAGGAAATCAACAAAAGAAACCAGGAGGAGGATGCTGGCATTTATAAGAGAACCAAGGCCAATTTGAAGAGGAAGGCTACCCCCACTCCGCAAATGATTCAAACCTTTAAGAAGGGTGTTCAAGATATGCAGAATCTAGAAGCTAAGATAGGGTTTGTCTTGAAGACTCTGGGTTAATCACGGCTGGTCTTTTGGTTGGCTTTTCTGTTGGATTTTTTTTTAACTTCCTGGTCTTTTGCGGGTGGTTGCTGCTTGTTCTGATCTTCTCCTTTTGTGCAATCGATTGTGTATGTTGGAATTTTTTGTCCTTTCTTTTTGTTGTAAACTTTGTGGTTTCGGGTCCCTGTAAAACCCGTTTTACCCTTTATCTAAAATAGAGGAATTTTTCCCAAATCAAGGTAGCAAAAGGACAATGAAGAAACAAGTGACATACTGACTTAACTTCCACCTTGCAAAGATAACATCTATTGGGTATTCGAATGCCATGCTTCCAAAGGTTATGAACCACGAGCACTTTATTTTGAAGAAGAATGCAAAAGAAGAGCCTTTGACATATTTTTCTTCAAGGTTTATGGGAGTTTTTGTGACTTTTTGATCATCAAATGGTTGTGAGTTTGCTCATTTTAGGGGACTAGGTCCACTTGAGGGAGAAACCTTAGGTCCTCTATTGATTTCAAGATGTAAGTATGTAAAGTGATTAGGAAGGCAACAATAGGAAGGTTGCATTGGCTTCTAGATTATCAAGGCATTCATTGTAAAACTTGTTCATGCTATCATCATCTTCTCCAATGATGTCTACTTCATGGGGTGGAAAATCATGAGGAGTTGAAGGAGCATGTGGAATTTCAAGGTCATTAGGGTCATAGCCAAAGGCACAATTGGAAATGTCTACCAAGGATTTTAAGGAACTCCATAACTTATTAAAAGAAAATGCCATGATGCAAGTAAAATAAGATGCAATAAATGACTAAAAATAGAGATTCAGGAAATGAAAAGAAAGTAACTACAGAAGACTGTAATGCAGAAAAATGCCAGAAAATGTCTGAAACTACTGTGTAAAAAGTGCAGAGGGACTAATTCGCCCACGATAGCGAATGAGTCCCAAGATGATATTTTTTTGTGCTTTTTAGAAATTTTAAAATGATTCTAATGCTTCTCAGAATGCAATTAAGGATAAAAAATGTAGATTTTCAGTTTGTTCAAAGATATGCAATTCAAAAATGAAATCTAAACAAAGCTTTCATGAATGCAATATGATAAGTCCAAGAATGTAAACATAAAATAGTATCCTAGCTTAATGCTTATGAAAATGTAATCTAGGATGCAAAATGTGAATAAAATCATAAATGCAAAGTGTTCAAAATGTTGGTTCACCAAACTGAACCATAGATTTTTTGCACCAATGCACTTCTTTAGCTCTTTCAGGGTTTTTCACCTAAAAGGAGAGAGGCAGGGAAAAAATGCTAACTATTTCATTAAAATTATGTTATGTTTGATGTTTTTTAAGATAAATGAAGTGAAATAAATGCAATTAAGTGATCTATATGACTAATTATGAATGTAAAACTAAGATTTAGGCTATGCTGGAAAACATAATGTGATATACAACAAATGAACTAAGAATGAATAAAATGAAAAACAAAAAAAGAAAGGCTGAATTAGAGTGAACCTATGAAAGATTTGAGGAATCTAGAATGGTCTAAATGTTGTTTGAAATTACTGGAAATCAGTAGTGGGACTCATTCAGCCAGGGTGGCGAATTAGTCTTACTACTGGTGAAAAACTATTAGAAACAAGTTTCTGATTGTCGGGATCTGGAATCTGACAGAACCTTGATTTTTAGTCTTAAGGTGGTACTCATTCACCACTAGTGGCTAATCAATCCTCTCCCAAAATTTTGGGAATTCTAGAGACAACTCTACAACACCAAATATGGAAATTTTTGCTTGTCCGGTTGTCGAAGTAAATTCTATAGGAAACATACAAAATACCTTCTCCAAGCTTGAAATATGGTCAATTTGACTTGAAGCACCTATTTGACTTCTTGACCAATCTTCAATCACCTAAATGCTTGTTAAATTTGCATAGATAGGTCTACAAACAAACATACAAGAGGGGAAAACAGTTGAGGGTTAGGAAATAGGTGTATGCCTTGGCCAAACCCCACTTTGGTAATCAAAACCTTAATAGAATAATGAAATCGAAGAGAATGATAAACAAATAACATCTAGATGCTATCAACTTACCAAACCCTTGTTGATGAAAATCTGAAGTTATATCAATGGATTCTCCAAAATGCTTCAATAATACTTTATTTGATGTTATAAGATGCTTGAATGCTTGAATGTGATATGAGACTAAATGCTTGAATGAATGGGGGTAGAAATGGATGTAAAAACACTTATTTACACAATCTTGTGCCTTAGTAATCCGTTAGGACCTCATCACGGGCTGACATCAAGTGATTTTGAATAAAAAATTGAAAGGAAATTTAAAAAGTTTTGAATTTGGAGCCAAGGGGGACTCATTTGTCACCCATGGCAAATGGGTTCCACCTAAGACCTAAAAATGGGTGTTAGGAATTATCATGTATTTAATGTTGTTTTTCGGGCTTACATTCAAAAATGCACTTAATTAAGGCATATAAGGGCATAAAGGGGTCAAATAAAGCATAAGAAAGGTGTAAATAGTGAAATTGTACCTAGAAAAGCGTGAAATCTTGTTACAAGACTTTACAACACTTCAAAATAGGACTTGATTAGTGATGAAAAGGTGATTTTTAGGTGGATTATAATGAATAGAGTCTAGAAGAGTGTAGAAATGTCTTACAACACTTCACAACACCTTCACAAGATGTCATTTTTAAAATTTTAGTACCAAAATATGCATGTTCAAGCCATGTTATGACTTAAAATCAGTGAAAAATAGACCAAACATTATGAAGCAAGTTCTAAAATACCATGAAAGTGACAAGGGTCCATTTTTCTATGGTGCAGAAACTAGTTCTAATATGGCACCATTTTAATCTTAGTGTCGTCTCGACGAAATTTTAGTAGTAGATTATCTCCATTAAAGTCTATCGAAGCCCTTAAAATATTCCACATGGAAATTTACCACTCGCTTGTTGAGAAATGGGAGGTACAAGTAGGCCCCTCATGAGAAGGGAAGGAGTAGGAAGGATTGACCTACATCAACCACCATACACCATCAATCTCTATCCTCATAAAGAATACATCATCTCTAAAGCTTGGCAGGTCCCTCCATGAACGAACAGGTGTCAATTGCCCACTAGCCTATATGAGTACTTCACCATAGTTTGTAGAATAGATAGGCACACGGGGAAAGACTAAGATGAATACAAGTGTTGTGATATAAGTCATTGATCGTTATTTAAGCTCTTCCCGCTGACCCTTTGGAACAAATGGACCCACCACAAGATATGCCATGTGACATCTATTCACCAGCCTACTTGATTATTTTAATGAAGAATGAAATGGAATGGGTGCATGGAAAATTGTCGAGATTGGCTCGCAATGATGCAACAATTAGCATAGAGCTTAATTTTTATCCATGTGATAAATGTTAGTCTTAAAAGGGGGGCCACTTACTAGGAAGATGATGGTCAGGGACATGAAGACATGGATTAAGGCCCTTAACAAGTATTAAATCCTGATCATAGACTTAGGAAAAATTTTCATGAAGGATTACATTTTAAAATGACCACGAGCATCATCCAATATCATTAGGATTTAGGGGCTAGTAAATGAATGAACCTGATTGCACGAGTCACAACTCAAACAGTTGGGAACCTGCATCAGAAGGCCAACAACAAAATAGAATGCCAGTTTGGATATTCAGACTCAAAAGTTAATTTGGAAGGGTTTTGACGAAACAAACCCTAAAAAAATGATGAGGAACATAGCCCTAAGCCCACAACAAAGGTCTAAGCCAAATATTGTAAGATTTTAAAATAGACCAAGAAAAATTTTGAGGTGTTCCAACAGAAACACTTTTAAACATGTATTTTGAAGGCTCAATTTTATAAATTAATGTATGTGATTAATATTTTTTCATAAAATTGATTTGAAAACAACATGATGAGAGAAATACATATTAATTTTGTATACATTTATTGACATGTATTGGCATGATTATTCATTGTAGTATTTTTGTCCCTAATCCATAATTCTTTAAATATTAGAATAAATAAATCATTAAATTAGAAATTATTTGAATTACTACAATATTTATCTATACCACTAATAGTAGGAGAACTAGAGGTGTTCTAGATATGTAGCTCATTGTGATTATTTGAAAATATATAATATAGTACTCTTTTGTTGAATAAAATATAAATTATATATCTAATAAATATATTTGTTTGAATATAAATTCTTTCTTTTATTTCAAATAATTTTTGTCATCTTATAAGGGCTTTCGCAACTTTGAGCATCTATTGGAGATAGGTTAGATGTCACAAGATTCTATTAGCTACCTTTTTATAGGAGCATAACCATAGTGTTTTTCAGTTAACATGAAAAATTAATAAATTATTTCACACAATAGTTTGAAGATATAGCTACATTCTCTAGTAAAAAATTTATAGCTATAATAATTATTTATTTCTCTTGAATTCTAAATTTCTTTATTTTTTAGAGAGTGTCATTAGCTCAAGTTCTAAAAACTAATTAGGATTAAATTTCTACATATAGTAGATCAAGATATGAAGTCACCTAACTAAAAAATATTTGTGGAATATTGAACTTTCCTAAGACATAAAAGAGTAATGGGAGGCTCTCATAAATTGTTTTCAATAACAACACATAATCTTAAAGTTCTAGTCAACCAAAAACTATTTTATTTAAAATTATTATAAGGTGAGAGAATTATAGGTCGTGTTTTAAAAACAAAAAGTCTTTTGTGAATCAACTTATAAGTACTTGAGCACCTATACATAAATATAATCCAATTTAAGTTGTATTACTCAAAAGTATGACACTAATGTTTGGTAACATGGTATCTATGTTGGGGAACATCTACCAACACAAAGTCTAGGAAGCATGCCTATGAAACCTTGAAGAAGAAAGATGTTTAAAGAATAGTGGGAAAAATCCAATCTAGAATTTTCTTGTACTATATTCCAAGAGAAAAAATCCCAGTGGATCAAGTTCTAGTCCTGTAAAAAGGACAAAGCAATGCCTTCATTGTGAAGAGAAAGGAAGTGATGCCTGGGATTGTGTAGAAAGGGTTCTAGAAATAATTATAATTATAGTAACTCATATTGATAAAGAAGTAATCATTGTTAATAACACTATTAATTTTTCCAATGAAGAAATCATTCAATTATTTTAATAAATGTTAGTGATATGTTAAGATTGTCAAAACACATTTTAAATTAATACTATCATATTTACTTCTATATTTATAATAATTTGTTGCGCTTCTTTTAAATTATATAAGGTAATTATCATTTGTTAAATAAAGTACAATAATTTTGTCAAATTTATCATTCTATAAGGTCTACTTTTATTTTATAATGATGTCGCAGGGACCTTATATAAAATATTTGACTATTTTAGTTAGATGCTTCTAATAAGAGATGATGTCTATTTTAAATAGGAGGTACCAATATGTTCTATGCACTATCAAGAGCTCTATAGAGTATTTGAGGTCCTAGAACAAAAATATGGTCTAGTATTTTTCCAAGAAAGAGTTAAGAATGATTAGATCCTCATTTCTACAAACACATAACTTGTTTTCCATATCTTTTTTTAAGTGGAAAGGTTGTTCCATCCACCACATAAAATACTTAATTTCATTTTTTTCCAATCCAAGTAATAAGATTCTAAAAATAAAAAATAAATGATCACATTATTATAATTAATTGTATAAACTGAAACATTCATGGACATAATTTAAATCAATTAATGAGAACCAAATAAAAGAAAAAAACAATTTAAAAAGACAAATGATGCCAAAAGAAAAGAGGTACCGTGCAATCATATTTTTATATTATATTTATTGCACACATTAACCACTCAGTACTTAATACATTATTGCTGTACTTGAATATTATTTAGGACAGGTAAGACACAAATTTTGGAGGCAAGTCCAAGGAGAAAGAAATACATTTGATCTCCCTGCTTGGATTTATTTAAATTAAATGCCACCAAGTTATTTACTTATTATAATGATCAGTATTTTAGCTGAACGCCAGCATCATAGAGAGCTCCAGCTTTCCAATTAGAGGGTATGAGATTTGGAGCATAAATCCATTGTCCCCCTGACAGTTGAAATCGAAGAGCCAGATTGCCCTGGGTAGGTGACATTACTATGTCCCACACACCTCCATAACTTCTCCGCATTGCTTTCCAATCAGAAGTTTTCTCCTGCCATTACACCCTCAGTTGTCAAGCTAAATAATAATATAGAGATAAATTTGCACTGTATACCTGAGAAATGTCAACAGCCACTACATCTCTTTCACCCCCTTGGTACAACAACACCAAAGATAGATAATAGGGGTTATTACTGCTCTTGTTAATCTTGAACCAGATGTTGTGGCCTAGATAGTTGCAAGCAACTCTGACATATTGCAGTCAGCATCGGCATCAGATTGTAATAGTTATATTTAAGAATATAACAAACGATGTAGTGTTAAAAGCTCTAGTCTTACGGTGTGTACTGAATGTCAACAACACCCAAAGCTTTAAGTTCCTTATCTTTCCCCTGCCTGGCCATAGTTTCGAAAGCATGAGGACTCATAATGAAATGGTACTTATTTTTGCATCTCACCTATTTAACAATCAACATCACTCAGCACTCCAATGTATTGTAGCTTAATTCAAAATATACTAATAATATGGTTTAAGTGCATTAGTCACCTGATAGCAAGCGCCACATCCAGCCCCATTTCTATATAAAAACTGACTTGCTGCAGCAACATCTCCACCCATGATGTCTCTCCCATAGTCACCATATCCACAGGCGCCACCTACATATTCATATTAAGCTTTCTTATATCTTATTCATATATTAAGAGAGTTAAAACTAAATCATAAAGCGACATATAATGTTAGAATGTATTACTGGAAGTTCCTAAGCCATCTGGAGTTCCGTAATAAGCTGCCCGTGAATCTGTGAATTGGGAAGTGGAGTAACCAGTGCTGACCAGCATTTCCAGCACTATTAGCAGCGCAAATAATATGACAGAGCGAGGATAAGCCATTAGTACACAGAGGGATAAGAAACTAAATTCAACTGAGGTTTATATATTGTATTTATAAGCAAATGAATGAGCTGGAGCCTCCGGTTTTAATTAAAAAACTGTATACGTGGAAGAGGCTGACACAAATTAAATATTCCAAATGTAGTTTGGTTATTCTTTCTTCTCCTTTGTAATGCGTCAACATTGCTTCCATCACTTACCTGGCTTTTTCTTTTTCTTTATCGTCTCTAGGCAAGATAAACCTTGAAAAATTAAAAAGAAACACATGATATTCAATTTATTCATGTCATCGCGTCCTTGGTTTCAGTGGATCGTACCATGTGCTCCCTGGTTTACACAATCTAGTTTGAGTAATGCATTTATATTTCAATTTATTTGTAATGATTGTTATTGTATTTATATATTTGAAGAACTTTCCTAGTTGTCCTAGGATTTATAATAAAATTATGACATTTTAAAAATATATCTAATTTATTTTATTTATGAATTATTCATTTGAATGTTTTACATTTAATATAAAAATTCAAATTTTAAAATTCATATATAATAACAGATTGTTTCAGAAAATATAGATAAAATAAAGTTACATTAATAGATATATATTTTACTAAAATACATAAAAGTCATTTAAAGGAAATCACAAAAAAATTGTCAAAATTGTAATGTAATTGTTTTGATTTTATTAAATATGTGGTCATTATCTATTTTATAAACAAATTGAAGTCATTCCCATGAAGATGTTTGCTACTAAAATTGAGATGTATTTTTCCACTTATTACGGATATCACAAAGAATTATTGTTGATACTTGTATGTGTTTTAGACACAAAAACATAATCAATTGTGTAAGAGGAATAATTCTAACATCATTTAGTCTTATCTCTATCATCTTTAGGGTAATCAACATGTTGAGTGTGGTAACCAAAACCTAGTGAACATCAACATAAGGAATTTAGGGGAAAACAAAAGAAGATAGGATGACAAATTGAAGCTTGTTGTTTTTGTTTATAGAATTACTCTCATGAAAAATATAGCAAAACTCCCTTTCAATATTTTTTTAATATGTGATGAGTTTAATACTACTCATATGCTAGAATGCCAATATATGAAATTCTATAACAAAGTTGTGAAATTTGAGATGGCGTATTCACTCAAAGGATCAGTTATTTATTTGAGTTGGATATAATTTATTTAAAAAAAAACTTGGTTGTTTATTTATTGACATTTAGGCTTATTTTATGGTCGTATTGTTTAAAGGTCTAATGTAAATCCCATTTCTTTTCCTTGTGCTCTTTTATTCTAATTTCCTATTGATTTTTTTTGGTAATTGAGTATAACTTAAGTGGAATTTTCGTATTCATGTAATGACTAAGAACCAATAATTTTACTTTATCTCATTATAAAATCTCATATAAAAGTTGGCATCGAAAACCACAACAACACATAAGATGCCTAATACCAATGCATCAACAATTTCAACACAAGTTAAAAAAAACACTTTTATGAATAAGTCACCATTAAGAATTGACAATCTAGTGTAAATTTTCCTATATGAGAAAGATAAAATATATAATATCTTTGTCTATTGATGCAAGGAATATAATGATAGTGTTACTTGCTTCATTATACATTCAAGCATGCCATCGTAAAAAACCATAGAGATGTGGGAAAATCATCCATTAAATATGATTTTGTACTCAAGAGCTTGCTCAATTAGCAAATATCAGGTCTAGTTAAATAAAACTCTCAACGAGTGTAATTTACACACCATAGCACAAACCAAGCATAATAACTATGAGTTAGGTATATTAGTAAACTGACAACTGCCCACATTGAAAAATGGATAAAAAATGATAAATATGATAGTATGATGCATACTATAACATCCAACACTAGAAATAGGTCGAAGAGGTAGAAAAATGACAATTGATCATAACAAAAATTCCAAAATGTGGGCTGAGGAGATCAATATCTATGAAAATGTCTAAAGGACTACCCAAAATAAGATTCCAAATCTAATCCTTAAGCATATATATCCTTCATGAAAATTTACCAAAATAGTGTAGAAAGTGTGCACTATAGAAAGGTTCTAGACTATAATGCACTTTTTGATACCAACATATTTTTCAACACCAATGCACTTGGATGAAGTTAGTGTACCTTGAGGACAATATAATACCTACATGGTCATCCTTCAATTATTTTTTAGTCCTACACTCATATTATAGTCAATTATATATCAATCCTATCTTAACAAAGGGTAAGTTCACCAAGATGGTTCCCAAAAAGGGGGCTTAAGTGGCTACTTCTTTTCTAAAATTAGGAAATAGTGACCTTGGACATTAAAATAAGGATAGCTACACTCAAAATTTTGAGATGGAACAAAAACAAGGATCGAAGTGCTCCGAGTATACCTTCTAAAGTACTAATTTATTTTGAAAATGGTTGAGATTAAGGGGTTCAAAAGAGGGATGTACATAAATTTGAAATTTTTTTTGTCAAATAAAATAACATAGCAACTCTTGTATGACCCTAGCACAGTGAAATTTTTTGTAGTATTTTTAAAATCACTATGTTCAGAAGTTAGCTAACAATACGTAGTTGATGCATGATTTTTCTAAAAAAAAATTAATGAATATTTGATGTTTTACTAATTTTCTAAGTGGGCACTTCCTAAAAAGTAGAATTTTAGCCATTCTCCCCCTACAAATTTTTGAAAGT
Source organism: Sequoia sempervirens (assembly GCA_007258455.2). Taxonomy (NCBI): domain Eukaryota; kingdom Viridiplantae; phylum Streptophyta; class Pinopsida; order Cupressales; family Cupressaceae; genus Sequoia; species Sequoia sempervirens. The sequence continues at coordinate 458,739,545 of VDFB02105785.1, forward strand.
AATAGATTTGCTTTTTATTTTTATATTTTTAAAATTTGTAGAATGGAGTCTAGTTTCTAAAAATGTAATTTATTTGAAATTTTGATGAACTGTTAATTTATAATGAAAAAACACCAAACACTGCTTTTTGACAAAAAACAGACATACAAACAAAAGAAATTATGGATCAAAGGCTTAACATTTTCATAAAGTGAAAAAAATTACATTGTTGGAAAGCTAAGAGAGAACCTAACATTACCCATGTGTTCAATTTTGTCGATATTGAACCAAATGCAATCCTGATGGTGAGCACAAACCTGATTATGTGAAAAAATGTAGAATTTACAAAAACACATCTCTGGTCATTGGGAATTCCCTCCAAGCCTTTGGGTTGGTATTCCAAGGAAAATACCAAAGATAAGGCTCAAGGTTCCCAAAGGAAAATATAACACGAGCATATTATGTGTTAGTTTTGACATTTTTGGCTTCTTTGAGGAACATGTCTAGCGACACATAACGCGCTTGTGTTATGTCTTCCTTTAGTTAAATGACACTTTATTGAATGTTTTTTGATAT
>VDFB02105785.1:458741600-458864484 GCA_007258455.2 Sequoia sempervirens
GGATGGAGGATGGAAGGAGGAATGGAGGAGGGGAGTAAATGGTTGAAGGATTAGGGTTGACGGTTCAATGTATAGGGTTGAGGGTATAGGGGTTGACGGTTAAGAGTTTAAGGGTAGAGGGTTGAGTGATTAAGTGATGAGGGTTGAGAATTGAGTGTTGAGGATCCAAGAATTGGCATCCTAACTTGGCTTGCTTGAAAAAATCGGTCCAAGAAATGGGGTCTTTGGGTGAATGTTTTTTCAAACAGGGCAATTTAGGATGCCAATTTCACCCACTAGCTTGGAAATTCAGTGAAATTAGCAATGTTGTGGCTTGTTTCAAAAAATGGGTCTAAGAAATGGGGTCTACCGGTGATTTGCATCACTGAGAGACCCCATTTCTTGGACACTTCTTTTCAAATAGGCTAATAAAGGATGCCAATTTCACCCTCTAGCATGCCAATTCGATGAAATTGGCAATGTAGTGGCCTGTTTGAAAAAAATGGGTCCAAGAAATGGGGTCTCCTGGTGATTTACATCACTGAGATACCCTATTTCTTTGATACATATTTTCAAATAGGCCAATTTAGGATGCCAATTAACCCCTCTAGCGTGCCAATTCGATGAAATTGGCAATGTAGTGGCCTGTTTGAAAAAATGGATCCAATAAATCACCGACAAACCCCATTCGTTGGACCAATTTTTTCAAAGAAGCCAATTTAGGATGCCAATTTCATCGACTAGCTTGACAATTCAGTGAAATTTTAAATGTAGTGGCCTGTGGGTATGTGCAGGATCATCATGCAAAAAATAGGCCCTTAAGTGGCAAAAAATTTAGAAAAATCAGTGTTAGGCAACTTGACGTAAATATTTGAATAAGTTATCTATATTATTTCAAAAATATGTAAGAATATAACTTCTAGAAAATTGAATGTAGTTTCTAAAATACTAGGTTTATTTAAAAATAAATAAAATCTATTTGGTGAAAATTTGAAATTTCAATGCAGTAGTACTTAAATTTCAGGGGAAAAATAAGAAGTAGGTGTCTGTTTGACCACCCTAACCATAATAAAATGATAATTATTTTTTGTAAGACTTTATATATAAGTAGAGGACTTATGTCTGGATGTGATGCATATTTTTTTGTAATTTTTTTCCAAGTAAATAATTAATTATGAATTTTTTATTACAACTTTTAGAAAATATAAAAATTCCTCTGTCTGACCACCTTAACTTGGTCAAAACTTCATGAAATTTAATTTTTCTTTTTTAATCCTATAGTATGTAAAGCATAGAATGTGACGCATCTTTTGGATTCAAAAAATATGATATCGTTTGAAAGTTATAGATGTTTTTCAATCAGCCTATTGATCAGGACTTTAGTCGTAATTCTAATAGAAAATGAATAATAATTATTTATTAAATTCAAATTAAATCATAATTTATAGTTTCGGAAATCTGAGAATCTCCTCTAAAAACCATTTTCGTTTCATTAATTTTGGGTGAAAAAAAAGTCGTCAGCCACATACCCTACAAATATTGCCACTTTTTGCGCACCATGATCCTACACATACCCCTGTTTGAGAAAATGGGTCCAAGAAATGGGGTCCCCCAGTGATTACAATCACCCCATTTCTTGGACCCATTTTCTCAAACAGGCCAATTTAGGATGCCAATTTTACCAACTAGCTTGCCAATTTGGTGAAATTGGAAATGTAGTGGTCTATTTGAAAACATGGGTCCAAGAAATGGGGTCTCCCAGTGATGTAAATTCATTTTCTTCTACGTGAATCCATCTTTTCCTTGTTCAAACGTGAATCTACCCATTTTTCCCTTAGAGGCAAAGTCACCTTCGCTCTTTCTCCCTGAGGGGCAGTTTTTTTTTTGCCCTTATACTTTTCCTTACCGAGTGGTGAATTCACCCTCACCCTTTTTCTCCAATGAGTGGATTCAAATCTACTTGTTTTCCCTTTTGGCAAAATTAATTTTGCCCCTTTTCTATTTTTGGTGAATTCACATTCGCCTATCCCAAGTGCATCTTCTCCAAGATTGCATGACCCCCCCTTATGCTTTGAGTGGAAATTTTGAAATCATCCCTCCCCAAGGATTTTTCCTCTGTGTTATACATTTATACCCCTTTCACTAGAGTGGTTATTTTGAAATCGCCCCTTCGTCGGCACATCCGCCCTTATAGAGTGCGACATTGCCCCTTCCCTTGCTGACCCTTTTGGACAAGTGAATTTCCTTGTGGGCAGGTGAATGAAGCCCTTAATGGTGAATCTATACCCTAATCTACCTAAATCCCAGATTAAATTATCCTTAAAACTTCAAATCAAATGACAAATCAGGATTTTGAATCCTACCTGGTGGGGTACTGCTCAGTAGTAGTAGTACTAGCATAGCTCCTAACCCTGGTGGATGAGCTCATTGTCCATGAATCTATCTTCACTACTCCCATCGGCTATCCTCATCATTATTTATCTCTCTCTCTCTCTTGTCTAGTCAGTTGCCAAGTGTGCAAAAGGTAAATAGTAATTTTTCAAATTTACTATTTATATTTTTGAACTTTTACACCTATTTAACCTTTTAAATTTTGGGTAATTTTTACCCTTTATTTAACCATTTTATTAATTCAGTCATCCCTTTTCTTCTATGGGCTACCATTCAAAATCCATTCTTAATGGTTTTTCACAATTTATCACATCGTGCCCTCTAATTCTTCATATTGAGAAGTTGCTCAAGGCCCCTTTTTCTTCCCCATCCACCCTATTGAGGGGCAATACTTTGTTATTTTCCTCCATTCTTCTGTCCTATCCATTTCCCTATGACACCAGGGCATTCTCCTTCATTTTTTATGATTATACAACCTACACAACTTTTCTTGCACTTGGTTTTCTCCTCGACACTAGGGCATCATCTACCATTCTTTTCTTCTATTGAGTAGTTTCTATTTCTTTTTTCTTTGAAACACTGTTATTCTAACAATATTTTGAAGAGGGAAAAAATGTAGACACCTAAATTTTACCACCCCCATATGGTCAAATTCATTGCTTTTATTCCTCTGTCTCGCATCCTTCAACCACATTAATTAAATAATTTATTATTTGATTAATATTACCCTGCAGCCTAATGCCCCTAAGGTATTCAATAAATCAGTAAAATTACAATGCACTAAGGCTATTTACTATATACAATATTGAATCATGAAATTCATACAAACTACTTCAAATCCCAAGCTATTTGTTTAATATTTTCTTTTCTTCTGGGTTTTTATTAAATCACTAGCTCCTAGCTATGTTGAATATCAACTAGGGAATAGAGTTAGAAGATATAAAGATAAAAGAAAATGAAATCCATAAGGATAATTAACCATGCGTTGAATTACACAAAATATGTGAAATAAATAACAAAGTATGCTTAAAAATTTATGATAAAGTAACATAAATTAATTTGTAGTACTAAAGAGATCATTAAATGATTTATAATGAATTAGAATTCTGTCAAATTCATCAACTTAAATATTAAATTCATGCCAAAAAATGTGGAAAAGAAGAACCCTAGCAATAACTAAGAGAATTCTCTAAAAATATGAAAACTATCATGGAGACTTTTCATTATAAATAGCACTAAAACTTTGAATTTTATTCTATTTTAATAAGTATACTTCTCCAAAAGTAAACTAGACTAACCATGGAACTTGGAACCATAGACCATTCTAAAAACTATGATTACTAAAAAAAGATCAATTATTTAATGTAGAATTTAATTATATATGTGTGTGTGTGTGTAGTTATCAAGAAGGTCATCTCTAGAAGGTGGTAGTTTCCAAGGTGTATGGAAGTATTCAAATATTTGACCAAAGTGAGAGTTGTGATGATCTTCCTAGAAGGTTATAAATCTTCTCATTAGTATTTTGTAAAGGAAATCCATTCCATTTAGGCATTATTTCTTCTTCAATCATGCCAAGATTCCTATTTGTGCACATAGGGCATGGTGAAAAGATGTTTAGTGATCTATAAATAATCCTCCTAATTAATGGTGAAGTACTTGTGTAATGTTAATAATGGTGCATAAATAGAATAATATAAGAGAAATTCATGTGAGATCATGTATTTTTATTCTTACTATTGAGACATCTTGCCATTACAAATAACTAGGTGAGATAATGTATCAAATTGCGGCATAGAAATTGTAAAATTTCTTTGAAAAGTATCAAGTGTGAAAGGGAATTTTAGATGCATACTTATAGTTTACAAGAAGAAGACATATATGTTGGAAGTTTGAGGAAATTTTTGGTTTACTTGTCATTGATATGGTTGTTGGCAATATGATCATGGTCATATTTAGTGTTGTCATTGATGTCAACATAATGGTTTGATGTTAACATTAAAGTCTACATTAAGGTATAGTTGATTGGTGAAGCATGGGTAAGTATGGTGATGGTAATCCATTACACTAGTGCAAGAGTTTTGATCTAGTGTAGAAAAGATGTGTTGATATTTGGCTAAGTGAATATATGACCTAGTGCAAAACAAATGTGTTAATATTTTACTAAGTCATAGAGTTCAACTCTCAATGTATAGAGTATTAGTTTTTAGGTCTGCATTGCTCCTCCTTGAAGAGTTTTGGTCTACGGTTCTAAGGTAATATTAGTGTACATTAGAGGAATACAAATCTAAAGTTTCATGTATTTATGTGCTTTGGTATTGAAGATAATGATGACAGTGTACCAAGTCTGGCAATGATAGTGTTACCGGTACAATGTACATAATTGCAATGCTTCACATTCCATGATGGAAGCATATTTGGGTATGCAGTTTTGTCAAGGTATTTACATGTGTTAGAAGAGTGTGTTTTCTAAGTGGAAAGTGTTTTGGTTCTTTGCATGTTGTTATGTGAAAGAACTGATGGTTCATATAACTAGTCTTTACTATCTAGTGCCAACCTAAAAAGTTCAGCGTTGTCCAAAGTTAAAATATGAATTATGAAAAATTAATGGAGTGATTATAGGTCTATGCAAACCTATTTTTATGTGTTACAAGTTTTGAGGCATGTTTAGTTGAATCTTGAGTTGACAAGTTATTGTATTGCATGTTTCATCTAATTAGGCCAACCTAATTGATATTCCAAGTGTTTGTGAATGTAATGGGTATAAATGGAACAAGTCAACATAGGACCACCTTGTGAAGAAGGTGGGATCCTCTTACATTCTTCATCACTAGAAGGACCACCCTCCACCTCTTTCTTTGTTGGAGGAGATGAACTCCCAACAGAAAAATATAGGGGTGTAGAGAAAGAGGAAGAAAGAACCGCAACATATACAACTGAAGTATTAATGATATTCACAGGCTTTAGGAAGGGCTGGATATCTAGAATGGACATCAACAAAGGTGGCTCCACTGAAGGAGTGATGAACACCTATACTCATTTAGGGTTAGGTACATTTTTGCTCGTAACGGAAGGAAGGAGTAGACCAAACTGGAGAGAAGTAGAAGTAAGGGAGGAAGAAGATGTTGTAGGAGGTCTCAAAGTAGGAGTGTTCCTAGGTGGGAGAGGACCCACTTATGCAGGCCATGGGTGATCTAAGGAGTAGCTACCACATGTAACTAGTGGTCTATAACTGGTTCCATGGATTATGTGCATGGAGCCCACATGGATAAATTTTAAACATTTATACATGATGAAGGGTACCTCGTTCGTTGCCACCAACCAAGGGATACCCAATTTCACCCTAAAGAGTTCAGATCCAGGAATGATATCAAACATGATTTTTATGGACTTAGGTCAAACTAAGACCGATAGGACAATACTACCCAAAGGGGGTACACAAAGCTTGTCATGTGTGTAGATGAATCGCATAGGAGAATTATATCTATCCTTGTGTAAAATTTTGTTAGCATAATCTCCTCTATTGTTATGTTCACTTGTGATGTCGAATGAATGAGAACACCAACTACGATGTTTCCATTGATCTGTGAAGGAATGTGAAGAGGAGACGGTTCCCTATTAAAGACCATTGAAAATTCCTATGAAGCATTGGTTATGCCAGTACCACTATCCATATGTTGTGCAGAGGGGATGGGTTGATGCAGGAAGGAGGCCATTACACACACTAGAAAGTACTTTCATAGAGTCCCTAAAGTTTGACAGATAATATGGTGACCCAATTAAGGTTTTTGTTACCTAATTTTCACCCTCAAGCTTAATCAGGCAAGGCATCCATGTTGCAACTGCTCATAAGGGCCAAATGGGATATTTCCAATGAGGGTTAGTTCATGCATCTGATGACATTTCTTAGGGAGCTCAGTTGGGAAGCCTGCTTTGCTGGAAATATGCCTCAATAGTCATAGGCTCAAGCCTCCATTAGAGCCAAGTCGGTATGAAATCTTCAACGTCTAGCCGACTGGCAGTTTTGAAATATTCCATTTTGAAGAGGTCGCTGTGACCTAGTTTCTATGTTACCGAATGCTTTCACTGTAGCGCCTATCGCTATGAAAAAAAGGGTTCAGTATGACCTCTTATCGCATGGAATTCTTTGGCCAATAGGCCATTCAATCATCAATCGAGGAGACTCATGGCAACCATGAGCTTCAAGATAGCCTATAGCACTTGGTGAAAGGTCCTAGCGAAGAGTTAAAGTCTCACAAAAAGCAGTTGTTTTAAAGTCATCGAGGAAGCTCTTGCTGGAAGTAATACTGTCGGTAAGAAGTCTTGCCGACGTGAGAAAGTGACACTGACTGCATTCGTTCGGGATAACCTATTGAGCTTGATATGGTGTCTTAGCAAAACTAACATGTCTCATTGACAGTGCTTTATGTTGAAGTCTTTGGTGTGGCAATTTGAGCTCGCCAAGAGGTCTTGGTGACCCAAGAATGTTTTCGTGATAGCGATGGGCTCAGGCAGAATGGAGGAGTTCATCGTGAGTCTCGGTGACAAACACCAATCTGGCAAAAAGATGTGAGTTCGGGGATACTGTAGTGTGCTCAGCAAAGGGTCTGACTGACAGGCTAAAGTTTCATCGACAATGAAATGAGCTTGGTGTAGTGTTTTCCCTTCGCCATGAACTCTTCCCAACCGATGGGAGTCACACCAAAGGAGATCTAGAGCTCAATGGAATGAAATGTCTTGGGGTAACATCAATAGTGTCTCACCGATAGAAGATGAAGGGTCTCGAGGTAGCTTTCTACTTTCAGTAAGATCTCTCATCGACACTCAAGTGTCTTGCCAACAGAGGGAAAGGAGATCATCGAAGGATTTGGCCTTTGGAAAAAGGTCTCAGTGACCCGTGGATGTCCTACCGACTGGGGGGATATCTTCAATGTAATATCTTGAGGTCGTGGTGAGGTCTTGCCGACCGGTAGGGTCTTGCTGAAAGCAAGCTGAGCTTGCCAATAGTTGAAGACTTTTCCCTGAGGTTCTGTCGACATGGGGAGTCTTAGCAATAAAAGAGGAGTCATCGGCAAAGGTTTCGTTGAATGCAGGAGAGTCTCCCTGACATGAATGACATCGATGTGGCGCTTGACACTTTGTATGATGTCTTACTAACAAGTTGTAGTCTTATTGATATCTTGTGCATTGGCCTGATTAGAAGACCTTGCTATGAAGTCTTCCTAATTTTCCAAAGTCTCAGCGAATAGAGGGAGCTCGGGGAGTCAAGGTGTTCACCAAAGGTCCTGGTGATTAACTGAAGTCTTACAGAATGAGAACCAGCTTAGGGAGAGAGATCCAACATCACTAGGAAATCTCGCCGAATGTAGAGGGTCTCCCCAACGCAGATGCCTTCGCTAAGGAATAGGGTTTTTGTCATGACATCTTAGTGACAAAATTGTGTCTTGCTGATGGCTTTAGTGATATTGATATGACCCTGAGAGTTTGCTATGTTGTCTAGCCGAATGCGATTGTCTTGGTGACCATAGAGGCGATATCAGCATGACTTTTGGGCTTGCTAAGAACTCTCCTTGACAGTTCCATGCTACGCCGATGGCTCCAGGGGGCATAATCACATCGGTGAGACACTTTCAATGTCTCATTGAGATGCGATTATACAAGAGGATCTTTTGACCGCTCAGAGAATCTGTGGAGTATACTCGACAAATTAGGGACATCTGAAGCGAGCCATGGTAGTCTGACCAGGGTGAAGAACTTCAATGGAATGAGAGAAACGTGTATCTGTTTTGAGCTTAGGGCATTTAAAGCATTCAGTCGAAGAGGTTCAAATAGGACACGATGCTAGGAAATGAATGTGGTAGCTGTGAAAGATCTAAGGGCCTCTCTAGGGAATGACTCTTCACCCACATGGACACGTAGGGTGCAACATTAAATTCAATAAAAAGATCGAAGGATAGATCTATCTGAGATTGATATTTTTGTAAGCCCTAAGGGGGCCGAAATCTCTTTGTATATAAGGCATTTTTTTCCTTTTTGTAAATAGTTGGAGTGATGCATCCAAAAGAGTTAGTGATTTTTAGCTATCCTTCCTCAACTCATATATACTTTGTAACCCAATTGAAGTCTGGAATGCAAAAAATAGAGTTCACCAGGAAAGAAAGTGTTAATTCTCATAGTACTCTCATTTATGTATGTTAGCTTATGCAAGTTTTCTTTAATAGTGTTTCTTTTAATTTGTATTCATACCATAAAGTTGTGAAGTTTGTTTCTTCCTTCTTAAGATATGTATGTAGATCAAACCTGTCAAGAATGATGCATAAGACTGAAGGGGTTATGTGAGTAAGTAAAGCAATTGTAGCTAGGTTTTCTCAGTGTGTTGGAATCTTGTTTTCATTTCATGATTTCTCATCAAACTTATGTATCACCATAGGAATAGTTCAGTTTAGTTTCATCTTTTGTATGCATCCTTCTCCCTTTACCTTTACAAGATCATTAGTTTAGGTGATACCCAAAGGAAGCTGACCTTCTCCGGAGGTTCATTTCAACTATAGGTGACCCACAGCCTTGAAATGATCCCATGTTGCTCTAGAAAGCTCAGTTTTTGTAAACTTTGCATAGGGTGCATTTGTAGGTGACAATAGTTTCTAGAATGCCTAGTGGGATAGAAATTAGATTGAACTATTAGTTTAGTATGCAACCAGTGAATTTATGACTTTATAGAAGTCCTTTGGCATACTTGGTGACTCCACAAAGAGGAAGAACTCTAGAAATTGACGCCTTCTATAGTTTATGAAAAGAGTTCAAACAAGAAGCAACTCAATCCCTTTTGAATACTTGCAGTTGTCACCACCATGAAGACAAGGTAGAGTAGAGGAAAGGTGAGGAATAACAATTATCTATTCTAGAAGAACTCAATCCACTCCTCCATCTGTGGGATCACACATTGCTGTTTCATCCTTGGCTTCATCTAGAGTACCAACAAATCCACCTTAGATACCTCCAATGGCCACCCCAAGGAATCAACCCTTTGTTGCTTTTAATGGGGGGAGCCCCTTGAATCTGGCACAGCACAATGACATTCCAATGGCAACCTTGAGGATTCTTCGAACTTTCACAGGGGAAGACCAAACTACTCCCATTGAACATAAGAGAGATGTGTCTTTGTTATGCGGAGTCCATCACATAACCCAAGAGGATGTTGCAGTGAGATTACTAGCTACTTCACTGAAAGGAAGAGTTGTGTAGTGGTATAGGAGCCCACCAGTTAATTTAATTGCAAAATGGGACGAATTTGGAGACAAGTTGCATAAACAATTTCAAGACAGGTCTGATAACTTGTCTCTATTAGAACAATTGACTACAATTAAGAGGGCTCCACAAGAGCAGATGAATGATTTCAACTTCATATTTCAAAGAACCTAGGATAGAATCCCTGCGATGGTGAGGCCACCTCTAGAATACGCATTTTTGTACTTCTTGAGGGCTCTTAAGAGTGAAATAGTTGTTATGATATAATCAATGGGAGGGGTATCTCTACTAGATGCCTTGAAATAGCTATCAGAGTTGAAAACAACTTAATACAAGCTAGTAAGCTTGCTCCAAGACCACCAATGCCTATATTTCCAGAAATTCATGCAAACATTCCTTTGCAAATACCTCCTTTCACACCTCTACTAGATGTAACAACATTGCTAGTTATTGTTCCAGCCATTGATAGATAAGAGAGTGTTGCTTCAAGCTCATCACAAGAGTTACAAGAGATCAAAAGTATTTTACAGACTTTTGGTAACAAGTTGGTGAACTTGGAAAAACAATAGTCCTATTCTAGGCCTTATCAGTAGCAGAATCAGACCCCAAGTAAACCTTTTCAAGGTCAACAATAGCAATTCTAGGGGAATAAGCAGTAGTATCATGTAATTACCAAGGCTCAAGACAAAATGTTGCCACAAGGCCTTTTCAGGCCTACAATCCAGCTCCAATTAGTGTTGTCAAAGAGCTTGTTCCTGTTCAAAACAATCTGGCTGTTGATTATGAGTGGTGTTATCCATTGAATTAGCCACATAATCAAGCTACATGCTCTAATGGCATCATCAATCAAGCTCTTATAGTGCAAAATGTTGTAGGTGTGTAAGATTTTCCTAAGGAGGGGTATCCACAATAGCAGGATCAACTTGGAGATGATTGAACTCTCCTGAATTGGAAAAGAGAAGAATTTTGTGGAGTGAACCAGGATGACACATCTGTTGCTACTAATACTAGAGTCAAGAAGAGGGCTTTCGAGATTGAACAAGCACCAAATAAAGATAAGGGAGCCATTGGTCCATCAAATCAACAAGTACCAGGCACTTTGCAATGAGGTCACGACACTGGTAAAGAGCAACCTTTACATGCTACATCTACAAGTCAAGTGCAACCTGATCATGCTATTGTGAAGATGTAGCCAAAGGTAAACATATCTACACCTTTCAACATTATTGAAAGTATGAAAAAAATGAATGTTTCAATTTCAATGTGGGATTCCTTAGTAATCCCTGGTCAAATCAATTTGTTACAGTCAGCCTTATCAAATCCAGTTAGTTTAAATCCTTCAAATGAAGCCTCTTTAGGCCAAACAAAGTTAGTTTTAACCAATGCACTTTTGGATACTACGAGACAACAAAGTGATGGTGTCAAGCTCCCTCCTTTCTATGTTTCCTTAATAGTAGGCAATAAATTAGTGCACAATTGCATGGTTGATAGCAGGTCTAGCAGTTCCGTAATGCCAAAAAAGATTGTAGACCAGCTAGGTTTACAATACCAACCATTTGAAAAGGGATTACTTCAATTGGATGGGACAGCAGTAAACACTATAGGTGTTATTAAAAATCTGAATCTCACACTACATGCCTGTCGCAATTTTTCAATCCCTCAAGATGTGTTTGTCATAGATTTGCCTCCATTTTTTTCTTTATGCCTGTCTAGAGACTTCACAGCTAAAATTGGAGGGTATTTGTCTTCAAATTGGTCCCACATGCTTTTTAGGACCAAGTATGGTACTAAGGTAACCATAACTTTTGAGTCCCTTGCCAAGGATCACATCGAACTTTATGTGCAATCTACTATAAATGTTAATTCTATTGTTTTAAAGGATATTGAACTTGCTACAGCATAAGAGCTACAAGTTGTGAGTGTACCTAAGGTGCTCTTGAATGAATGGGTAGTGGAGAACATGGTTGATAATCCAAATGAGCTTATTCAGGATGTTGGTCTGGGCAATTATATATTGCATGAAGATGGGACATAAATGCCAAATCTTGAGAGAAGTTCAGAAAGTCAATTCGAGCAGCAAAATGAATTATGGGAGATGTATTTTGATGGTTCAAGAAGCAAAAATGGAGCTGGAGGAGGTGCAATGCTTGTATCTCTGTAGAGTGATAAGTATTATTCCACTTTCTATTTTTCTCTTACATGCTCTAATAATGTTGTTGAGTATGAGGGCCTTGTTCAAAGTCTTGAATGGGAAAGGAAGAGAGGAATAACTAGCTTGAAAGTCTATGGGGACAGTGAGTTAATTTTCAATCAAATAAAAGGCCTAAATGTGGCTAAAAATGACACACTAAAGTCTTATAGAAATAGAGTGTGGAACATGCTTGAGGATTTTGATGCCTTCAACTTAGTGTCTATTCCAAGGAACTAGGGAAAACATGCTAATAGGCTTGCAGCCATTGGGGAACAGTTTGATATTCCAGGTGACATTAGTAAAGAGAAAGTACAACATTATGTGAAGGTTGTAGTCAAACCATCAATTCCTAATAACAAAATTCACTGGCAATTTTTTTACAGTGATAAACAAATTATTTCTTTTTTGCTCAAAGAAGATCAGTTCTCCATGATGAATCAAGCAAAACATAAGCAACAGTATGATGATCAAGTCATACAGCTGAGGAAAAATAAGTTACCCAAAGGTTTGGTTACCTTAGAGTCAATTTTCAGTACTGACGATCAGCTCAAAAAGGGTAAAGCTAGCTTGCAAATCAAAGAAGAAGATTATGAAGAATTGGAGATTTTCAAAGGTAAACTTCTTAAGATAGGTAGAATTTGTTCACATGAAGATAAACAAGATTTTTTTGCTTTATGCTAAGAATTTCATGATGTCTTTGCTTTGGAATATTCGAATTTGAAAGGGTTTGATCCCCATATTGCTCAGCACACAATTGAGTTAGAGCCTAATGTTGAGCCAGTAAGACAAAAACAAAGGCCCTTGAATCCTAAGCTGGAGCCCTTAATGATTAAAGAGCTAACTAAACTAGTTGAGGGGGGTATTGTCTTTCCTATTAAACACACTTCATGGGTTTCTAACCTTGTGCCGGTTAGGAAGAAAAGTGGAGAAATAAGACTTTGTGTAGACTTTAGGGATCATAACCGATCATCTTTGAAAGATCACTACCCACTGCCCTCCATGGAACAAATCTTACAAGAAGTTGCTGGTTCTGAAAGATTTTCCTTATTAGATGGTTTTTTAGGGTATAATTAGGTGTTGGTTAAAGAGGAATATCAGTTCAAAACTGCTTTTACAACTAAATGGCGCACCATGGCATACAAAAGGATGCCTTTTGGTTTATCCAATGCTGGTGCCACATTTTAGAGGACCATGGACATGGCGTTTCAAAGTTTGATCAATAAGATTATGTTGATTTATTTGGATGACATTACAATATATTCTAAGAATGCTAATGCACATTTGTCACACCTTAAGCAAGTTTTCAAAAAATGCAGAGAGTTTGGTATCTCTCTCAATCCGAAAAAGACTATCTTTGCTATTCATGAGGGGAAATTATTAGGACACATAGTGTCAAAGCAAGGAATTACTATCGATCCTATCAGAGTCAAAGCCATACTTGAGTTGCCATTACCTAATCACAAGAAGGGTCTGCAGAGCTTTTTGGGCCAAATCAACTTTTTGAGAAGGTTCGTCCCTAATGTCGCAAACCTGTTACAACCTTTAACAACTATGTTAAAGAAAAATGCAGTTTTCAGTTGGACAAAAGATGCGAAGAATAGTTTTGAGGCAACTAAGGAGGCCTTAGCAGCAGCTCCTATGCTGGTAAATCCCAATTTTTCTAAATATTTTATTCTATATGCTTATGGTGGCACAAGTAACATTTTTGCAATGTTGGTTCAAAAAAATGAAGAAAATTTAGAACAAACAATATCCTTTTTTAGTTAAGGCTTGTTTGATTATGAACAGAAATAATCCTTTGTAGAGAGGCATGTTCTTTCCATGATTAGGAGTCTGAAGAAATTCAAGCCTTTGATCTCTCATAATAAAATTCATGTCATGGTGGCACACTCAAGTGTGAAGGAATTTTTATTGAATAAAGATTTGAATGAAAAAAGAGCAGGATGGATCAAACTGGCTAGAGGTAAAGGTCTTTGTGAGCAGCTTGCTATAGGGTCAAGCCATCAAAATGAATTAGAAAAGGATGTTGTGTTTACTAATGCAAATGAGTTTCAAAATGCTCAAGACAATGTGCCTGTGGCGATAACTAATTGGGTTCAAGATATGACCCATTTTTTACAAACTGGCGAGTGTCCACCAGGTCTGAATAGAGCCAAAAGAAGATACTTCAGACTGTAGTCCATACCATATGTGCTGATGGGCAATGTTCTTTTCAAAAAAGATCTGAATGGTGTCCTATTAAGATGTATTCATAGTGATCAGATTGAGAAAGTACTTCATCAGTTTCATGATGGAACTGCAGGAGGTCACTTTTCCCCTAGAACAACTGCATGGAAAATCATGAGAGATGGTTACTACTAGCCTAGCTTGTTCAAAGATGCATATACCTGGTCAAGAAAGTGTGTCAAATGTGCTCTATTTACGGGAAAGGAAAAGCTACCTACTATGCCTCTGCATCCAATTCAAGTGGAGCAGCCCTTAATGAGATGGGGCATTGATTTCATTGGGCCAATAAATCCACCATCCAGTGCTAGTCATAAGTGGGTGTTGACTGCTAAAGACTATTTCAGAGGGTGGATAGAAGCAATAGCTTTGAAAGAAGCAAAAGAATCTTCAGTTCTGAGCTTTTATGAGGACATACTCACCAAATTTGGATTTCCTGACTCTATCATATGTAATAATGCCCTTGCATTTGTGGGATTAAGACTAACTAATTGGGCTGTTAAAGGTGGCATTCATTTGAATACATCTTTAAATTACTACCCTCAAGGTAATGGTATGGCTAAAAGCACAAATAAGAATCTCATTAGGATTATCAAAAGAACAATGGAGGATAACCAAAGGACCTGGCACATCAAATTAAAGTATGCACTTTGGACAGACAGAGTGACCCCTGAGAGGTCTATTGGTAATTCACCATACATGTTAGTCTATGGCAGAGATGCAAGATTTCCCTTGTCTGTGGAGCTCCTAGCCCTTGACATTATACATCAGTTGGAGATGTTTGAGGAATAGGACCCAATGTCCGCAAGATATGCAGAGCTCATGGAACTTGAAGAATTAAGAGACAAAGAAATGAAGGATTTGGAGTATCATCAACTCCAAACAAAGAAAACATTTGACGGAAGGGCTACAACAAATTTTTTTAAGGTGGGAGACCTCGTGCTCAAATGGGATGTTTTGAAAAGCAGGCCCGACCATCACTCTAAGTTT
The DNA here is from genome assembly GCA_007258455.2 of Sequoia sempervirens. Lineage (NCBI taxonomy): Eukaryota > Viridiplantae > Streptophyta > Pinopsida > Cupressales > Cupressaceae > Sequoia > Sequoia sempervirens. The sequence goes on from VDFB02105785.1 coordinate 458,756,620, forward strand.
GACAACATATGGATAGGTCCATTCATTATCAGAGACTGTAAGGAGCACAATGCTTATCAACTGGCTACAACAAAAGGAGAAGTACTTCCTATCCCAGTCAATGGGATACACCTTAAACCCTGCTTTCAGGTCTAATAAGTTCCTTTCTTGTACATATCGGTTAGGTTTTTTTGTTTTAACAAGTGCTTCTACACTATGGTTTGTTTGTTTTATTTTTACCTTTCCCTAAGTGCTATGTTGGCACAACAATTTTCTCTTTCATTTTCCCTTGTTTTTTTTTCTTTTGGAAAACTTGTCCCATTCTGCAAGCCTCAAGCGAGTTCTAGCCATTTTCAGAGTTTCCCTGGGTTTGTTTTAGAGGTTTTTCCTAACGACTACATGCCCAATGGATAAGCCTAGACTACTGGTCTTCATGTTTATAGGAAAACATCCAGCAAATGTCGCTAGAAATGTTACCTAATTTTCACCCTCAAGCTCAATCAGGCAAGGCATCTATGTTGCAGCTGTTCATAAGGGCCAAACGGGATATTTCCAATGAGGGTTAGTTCATTCATCTGATGACATTTCTTAGGGAGCTCAGTTGGGAAGCCTGCTTTGTTGGAAATATGCCTCAATAGTCACAGGCTCAAGCCTCCATTAGAGCCAACTCGGTATGACATCTTCACTGTCTGGCCGGCTAGTAGCTTTGATATATTCCATTTTGAATAGGTCGTTGTGACCTAGTTTCTGTCTTGTCGAACACTTTCACTATAGGGCCTATCGCTGTGACAAAAGGGGTTCAGTATGAGCTCTTATCGCATGGAATTCTTTGGCCAATACGCCATTCAATCATGAATCAGGGAGACTCATGGTGACCATGGGCTTCAGGATAACCTATAGTGCTTGGTGAAAGGTCCCAATGAAGAGTTAAAGTCTTGCCGAAAGCAGTTGGTTTAAAGTCATCGAGGAAGCTCTCACTGGAAGTAATACTGTCGGTAAGAAGTCTTGCCAACGTGAGAAAGTCACACCAACTGCATTCGTTCAGGATAACCTATTGAGCTCGATATGATGTCTAACTAAAACTAACATGTCTTTCTGACATCACTTTATGTTGAAGTCTTTGGCGTGGCAATTTGAGCTCACCAAGAGGTCTCAGCGACTTGAGAATGTTTTGGCGATAGTGATGGGCTTGGGCATAATGGAGGAGTTCAGTGTGAGTCTCGGCGATAAACACTAGTCTGGCCAGAAGATGTGAGTTCGAGGAGACTGTAGTGTGCTTGGCAAAGGGTCTGACTGATAGGCCAAAGTTTCGGTGACAACGAAATGAGCTCAGTGTAGTGTTTTTCCTTCACCATGAAGTCTTCCCAACCCATGGGAGTCACACCGAAGGAGATCTAGAGCTCAGTGGAATGTAATTTCTCAGGGTAACATCAATAGTTTCTCTCTAATAGAAGATGAAGGGTCTTGGGGTAGCTTTCTACTTTCTGTAAGATCTCTCACTGACACTCAGGTGTCTTTCCAATATAGGGAAAGGAGCTCGCCAAAGGATTTGGCCTTCAAAAAAAGGTCTCAGCAACCCGTGGATGTCTTGCCGACTAGGGGGATATCTTTGATGTAACATCTTAAGGTTGTGGTGAGGTCTTGCCAACCGGTAGGGTCTCACAAAAAGCAAGCTGAGCTTTCCAATAGTTGAAGACTTCGCCCTAAGGTTCTACTGACATGGAGAGGTCTTGGCAATAAAAGAGTCATCGAAAAAGGTTTTTCCGAACGTAGGAGAGTCTCCCTGACATGAATGACATCGATGTAGTGCCCGAAACTTGGTATGATGTCTTACTAATAGGTTGTAGTCTCGGTGACATCTTGTGCATCAACCTGACTAGAAGACCTCAATATGAAGTCTTCCCGATTTACTAAAGTCTCAGCGAATAGAGGGAGCTCGGGGAGTCAAGCGTTCGCCAAAGGTCCTAGCGACTAACAGAAGTCTTATAGAAGGAGAACTAGCTTGGGGAGAGATCCAACATCATCAGGAAGTCTCTCCAAATGTAGAGGTACTCCCCAAAATGGATGCCCTCACTAAGGAATAGGGTTTTCGTCATGATGTCTCAGCGAAAAAATTATGTCTTGTTGATGGCTTTAGTGATATCAGTATGCCCCTGAGAGTTCGCCATGTTGTCTAGCAGAATGTGATTGTCTTGGTGACCATAGAGGCAATGTCAGCATGAATTTTGGGCTTGCTAAGAACTCTCATCGACAATTCCATGCTACGTCGATGGCTCCAGGGGGCATAATCGCATCGGTGAGACACTTCCAGTGTCTCGCTGAGATGCGATTCTACAGGAGAAGCTTTTGACCACCCATAGAATCTATGTGGAGTATACTCAACAAATCAGGAAGATCTGAAGTGAGCCATGGTAGTCTGACCAGGATGAAGAATGTCAACAGAATGAGAGCAATGTGTATCTGTTTTGAGGTCAGGGAATTCAAAGCGTTCAACCAAAGAGGTTCAAACAAGACACGATGCCAAGAAATGAATGCAGTAGCTGCCAAATATCTGAGGGCCTCTTCGGGGAATGACTCTTCATTGACATGGACACATAGGGCACAACATTAAATTCAATAAAAAGATCTAAGGATAGATCTTTCTGAGATCGATATTTTTGTAAGCCCTAAGGGGGCCGAAATCTCTTTGTATATAAGGCATTTTTTTCCTTTTTGTAAACAGTTGGAGTGATGCATCTAGAAGAGTTAGTGAGTTTTAGCTATCCTTCCTCAACTGATGTATACTTTGTAACCCAATTGAAGTCTGGAATGCAAAAAATAGAGTTCACCAGTAAAGCAAGTGTTAATTCTCATACTACTCTCATTTCTGTATGTTAGATTATGCAAGTTTTCTTTAACAATGTTTCTTTTAATATGTATTCATACCATAAAGCTGTGAAGTTCGTTTCTTCCTTCTTAAGATATGTATGTAGATCAAACCTGTCAAGAATTATGCATAAGACTGAAGGGGTTATGTGAGTAAGTAAAGCAATTGCAGTTAGGTTTTCTCTATGTGTTTGCATCTTGTTTTCATTTCATGATTTCTCATCAAACTTGGTGTATCACCATAGGAATAGTTCAGTTTAGTTTCATCTTTTGTACACATCCTTCTCCCTTTACCTTTACAAGATTGTTAGTTTAGGATATACCCAAAGGAAGTCAGCCTTCTTTGGAGGTTCATTTCAACTATAGGTGACCCACAGCCTTGAAATGATCCCATGTTGCTCTAGAAAGCTCAGTTTTTGTAAACTTTGCATAGGGTGCATTTCTAGGTGACAACAGTTTCATCATGAAATACCTTTGGAATCTTCCAACTGCATCAACTAGGGGTTGCAGGTTGGGTTGCAAGGTGACAGCCTTAGAAAACTCACACCTACAACACTCCTAGAGTACGAGGAAAGGAACTATTAGTATCGCAAGAATAGAACAAAAAAGATTCTTGTGAGGTTCACCAAAAATGTAAGAGCGGGGGACCATCGCATGCAATACCCCAAGTCACAAAGGGTCAAGACGTGAGAGGCTACCCTAACTTACCTTAGAGTGCAATGTTTAAGGTACGAGGATGAGAATGATGGGGGCTATAGAGTCTTGCAAAAAATCTGCAATCCCAAGTTTCAAAGTAGATTTTGGAAAGCCAATTTTTAGGTTCAACTCTACGCTTCAAGGAGCTCTCTGCCCAAGGATGTAAGTGTGGTCATTGGATGATAGCATGACACGTTCTTGTCTCTAAAGTGTGTTGGGGTCCATACATCCAAACAACAAAAAAGACAAGGTCAAACCTACCAAAATGACTAACGGCCCAACTAATTAACTAAAGGGTAAGAATGACACAAGTAAATAAATGAAATACTCTCTAATATTGTAAGGAAAATAAGCAAGAGTAAAGAAAGCAAGGAGGATGTCACCAAGGAATTCATTTTCCAGTTGATCTTCCAAGAAGCACACAAAATTACATACAAAAAGAGGGAAAATGTTGGGTGGCTATATAGGGGCCTACCTCAGTTAGACCCCCGTTTAGGTGTTTCCACCTCCATGGACAACCAAGGAAACAAGATAAAGAAATAGTGTAAAAAAGAGAAAATAAACACTACAAAGTAGTATTATACTACTCAACCAAGTGATAGAGGAGAGGAGAGCGAAGCTTACCACCTCCACCAAGAGCACTCAAGGCTTCTTAGGGGAGAAAGTAGAGGAACTCAAGCCTTTGCTGCAATGGTGTGGTTTGAAACGTGCTCTACCAAAGTGACAGAGTGAGGCTTTGCTGCAATGGAATGCTTGGATGATTCAAATGAGTGGAAGTGATCTTGTAAGTGGATGTGAAAGTGCAAGAATGAAACCTGGATGTGATGAAGAGTTCGATTGAATGTTGAAGGGATGAATATGAAGAAGAAATGGAAGAAAACAACCATATTCAAGTCGGTTGGCTGAAGGGGGCCTTAAAACTTCACTACCAATGGGAAAAGTAGTGCCTCTACAGGTTCAGCCATAGGAATCTACTAGGGATGTAAGTGCACCACACAAACATTTTCACGTTGTGCGGGTATCCTCGATAGAAACGTCTCCACTGACGCTCAAAACATGCACCAAATGGACTGCCAATAATAAGCTTAAGTGGAATTAAGCTTTCGAACTTGGTTTTCTAAGATGGGTAAAGGAAGAAAGGGGATTTTCATAGGGGATGCAAATTCACTCTTATACACTACCTATATGTGAAGATGAATGTATTTTGAGAAAAAATTTGACAATTAGTTTTTTATTTTAAATAAGGTTTCTCTAATTAGGCCATCCTAATTAGTGAACATCAATATATGGGTTGTAGGACATAATAACTTGACCAAAATAACCCTAGATAGAATAACCCTATCACAATAACCCAAGGAAAAAATAACCCAAGCCAAAATAACCCATGGTCAGAATAACCCTTGGATAAAATATCCCCATAAGAATATAGAGAAAGGAAAAAAATATATAAATTACATACGGGTTATTTTGTCCATGGGTTATTCTTTCCACGGGTTATTATGACCCTAAGTAATTTTGTCCTTGGGTTATTATGATAGGTTTATTGTGTCCAGGGTTATTTTGGTTGGGTTATTATGCTTGGATATTGCATATATGTATATATGCAAGATATCTTTTGAAAAGTTGAGAGTGAGAGAGTGTGTGTAAAGAAAAGGAGTAGGAAGTAAGTGGGAATAGATACATAAAGATAGAGAAGAGAGTTTGTAGGTGTGTTATCTATCTATTTTGCTTCACCAGAACTGAACTCCAACACAAGGAAGGTGCATTCTTTATTAGTTCATCCTTTTGGCAGTCATCCATACCATTTTGTATCATGATAGTTGTTATCAGATATGCACCCTATGTTAAATTTGTAGAAACTTAACTATTTGTTGACACATGGAAACCTTCTTTAGATGTGGGTGATTTGAATGAAGAAGGAATCTCTAGAGTGAGTTGGTTCTTCGAATAATAATCTTATTCTAAATGATCTTCTGAGGGAAAGAGTTAGAAAGATAACTAAAATGAAAACTATGACTTAAAGTGATTTTTAGAGCTTAGTGATGACTTTGGTTTTTTACCCACAAACAACTCTTAGAAAACAATAGTACTTCACAATCCCTCATGAACACTCGACACATAATTGATTTACATGAAGATTCAGGCTTAAACACAACATGCAACCTATATTTTATGAACTTTATGCATCAAGAACTGCAATTTTAGGACATAACGAGGATTCTGTAAAAATAAATCACAATATAACATCAAACTATAACTGCAAATGACACAAAAGTTGAGAAATAAGAATGTTGCTTTATTCAACTGAAGGAGTATCAAAAGTTTGAGTACAAAATGTTTATGAGCTCTCAAAATGTGTGTCAGAGCAAGAAACAAAAATCTAAACTAAGAAAAACCCTAAGATTTTCTTCAAGATATATCACAAAACCCTAATCCGAGCTCAAGAAGAAAGCTCAAGGAAAAGCATCTAAAACTGCCTCAAAATAAGTAATTGAAATGGAAAAATCTCACTCTTTGCATGTGCATGCTGAAAAGCTCCTCAAAATAGGTCAAATTTTCTTTAAAAGAAAAGAAAACATCTTACCTCCTCTCTATGCAACTCAAATCTGACCAAGGAAAATTCAACTCTCTTTTTCCTTACAAACTACTAAAAATAGCAAGAAAGAATTTTTTTTTATAGGATATTACTTTTTCTTCTACTTTACAGAACATGCAGTTTTATTCTTGATTTATTTTACAATTAAAGATTCAAAATCTTTGCAAAACAATACCTTATCTCTTCATTACAAATTTCATTCTAAGAATAAAAACATAAGGCCATCTCTACCATTGTTTTAATTGATTTCTTTAAAATCAATTTGAAAAATAAATGCCTAAAGTATGAAATTTTATCCAAGGCAATAAGTATTGTTCAACATTCTTATTTTAATTGATTTTCCTCAAAATCAATTAAAAAACTAGGCACTAAATCACTCTACATTTTTTAGTAAGGCATAAGCTTAACTTTACATAAATACCTAAGGTCTTTACACCATGAAATATTTTATCAAAACAAGCCTAAAGACTTAGGCATATGAAACTAAATGAAGACCTCTAAAAGCCTGACCTAGTGGAAATATCTTCAGCCACATCAAATTTAATATTTCAAAAGTTATGTAATAATCTTCATAAATCGAATTAGGGAATTGAGGATAGAACAAAAATCAAAATGTAAACCCTAAATTCATTTCATTTGCACTTGTGACTCTGGGAAGAAGGATCTGCTGAGAAAGAGTGCTGCCATAGACTAGGGTTTTAGTTTGAAGTGCTTGGAAACTTCAAATTTTTCCTTCAAAATGGTTGAATTTTCCTTTGCAATTCATGGTAAGTTGACTCCTTAATAGCATAATGTATTTTCACTTCCATTTGAAAGAAAAAAATGGCCATAAGGTCGTGGCTTGAGCTTGTTTTATCTATGATTTTTCTTTATTTCATGTGCTTCCATTCTTCCTGGCCGCCATTGAGTGTCAGCTCGAGCTTTGCTAGAAGCTTTATGAGAGCTTGGCTGCCATGTGTATGCTCTTCTACAGGTGTAACATGGTAAGTTCTCCTTTGTTCATTTTTTTTTCTTGTCATACAAAAGCTTTTAAAAGCTTATCCTTGTAAAAGAAATATTTCCATTTTCAAAACAAATACAAACCCATTGCAGGTTGTGCGATGTATACTTTGATTATGGATTTCTATCAAGAAAAAATGCACTTCACATACTCTTGTTTTTCTATTTTTTAAAGATTCAGATAGAAAACTTAAAATGGGTTCTCTACTTTTCTATGAAATGATGAATGTTCATGAGCCAAGAGTTCTCTTTAGGCTGTGGCCAATACATGCTAAAACTTATTTTTTATTAATTTTTTTTTTTAATTCCAAAGTATGAAAAAAATGCTCTTAGAGAAGACTCTCATTACATTTTTCTGCAATTTCTCTTATATATCCATATATCGGGCTTGACCCATGATGGAATTGAATGTATTTTGCATTTTTAACAAAAACCCCACATGGGTAAGATGAAAAATAATGAAGAATCTGCATTTTGAATCAAAACCCCATGTGGGTATTCTTTATTTTGAAAGAAATTGTGTATCTCTATATTTTATATTGAAAACCCAACATGGGTACTCAGTATTTTGAAAGATTTTTTTTTATTTTGTTATGCATTCAAAACTTGAATTTGAAGCACCATGGTATTTTATGCATTCTATTTTTCTATCAAAACCATTCATTGAAACCAGTAGAAATCTCTACATTTTGAGATGAAAAATTCACCTTAGGCTGAAACCATGTAATTTTCTAAAAAGTTCTTTTAATGAAGTTAGCTTGTTATAAATCCATAATATGAAAATTCAGGTTCACCATTATGCTAAATAAAACACTCAAATACTCTTCATTTTCCTCTAGCCAATTAATGTTGTGACCAATAATAGAAATGTCGTAAACCACTATCATCTTGCACTTGGCCCAATTACTCATGTATACAACTTACAACTATATCTTTATGGCTCTCAGTTGGATGTTCCAATATCAAGATTTGAATGCATACAAAAAGAGAACATAATGATATGGTTGTAAAAAATAACAATGGATAATATACCTGTACTTAGTTCCACTTTGCTATTGTTTGTCATAATACTTTATTATATTTGCAACTCCTTGATCATACCCAAAATTGCTTTAAAACTGTAACACCTCCTTGTTATGTATTTAATTTTCATGGTCCTTCCATTGGGGAAAATAAATAACTCCTCTTTCCCTTTATCTGAAACTCCTATAGATTACTCTTCATCTCTCATTTCATGTTTAGAATACTTCAGAAAAGAGTGCATTTTCAGCTCAACACACTTCATATGATTCCATTATTTATTAGTGCTCCATTTATGAGGAATTATGTATGCCTTTTCACTATTGCCATTATGACACATAACACTTGCTGCTCCAAAACAAAATATTATGAAACAACATAAATCAAACATGAAGAAAACCCATGGAAGAAAAATGTCATTAATATGGCAATATTTAAAACTTTCCACTATGAAAATGATGCACCTCAGTTGAATATGTATGTGAATTAAGGTCATTACTCATTGGAAATTTTCATTTCATTACTTCTTAGACTTGACAATTATTAATGAACAGTGTCCTTGATGCTTCGATGACTGAAAATTTGTTTTACTCCTTCATGAATGGCTCAGATGAGCATGATAAATGTATTTCCTTATTCGAAACACTTGTGGGAGCCCATTTTACTCCACATGCTTTTGTCTTCATGAGATGATTAGCGACATGACTTTTTGTATACCTACACATGGAAATAAACAGTTTTAGATTAGAACAATATATTATTATGATGTTTCCTTCTTTACTTCTATCCATCTCCATTTTTCTCAATTGTTTCAATGTATTGTTAGCATTATTTTACATTATTAATGGTGGTTCATATAGGGATTTTCATAATCAGAGCTCTAACAACCCTTCTCTTCTCTTACAGGTCAATTGGAGTTTGAGGACAAAGGATGGTGCACCATTCCTACATCGGCCAACAACAACAGGCAATGATGATTATGTTCATGCTTATGTGATTTCTTTTCTTGCATCTTCAATAGTGTAGCATGCTCCTTATGATGCATTTTAACAGTTATCTCCATGACTTGTGTGGATTCTTTAATTTCTCTTTCTACTTTTCATTCTGAAAAGAAATGCATCAAAATGAAAATTTGTACCATCATTTGTATTCTTGCAATCAAATGAAATATTGTAATGTGAATAGCATCATGAAATAAATGAAAGCACTTGTTATGCATAATCATTTGTACATCCATTTTTGTACTCCATTTGATTTTTAAAGCACTGAACAACAACTCCTGAAACTTAGTTCTCTCAAACAATGCATAAGTGACACTTGATGAATGAAGTGCAAACAACACTTAATGCACATGCAGAATAACTGCACTTCCACTTTAAGATATCAAAAATTAATCAGCTCTACCAATTGAGCTATAGTGAAAATTGGTAACATTTTGGTGATTTCCACTAAATGCTTTCCAACTAAGCATTAGATTAGTTGCCTTTTAAAACTCTATTGCGCACGGAGTCAAATATTCCCCTTCATGAAACTTAAAAATTTGAACAAACATACTCCAAACAATAGCAAAAAATAAAATAAAGAATGCAAAAAGAAAACTAACAGTCCCTGATGGCTAACCAAAACATGCGCAACATTGCTTAGGGAAAGCAAAAAAAAATTAAATGAAATGTGTGTCAAGTAGTTATTTACAACAACTACTCTACCCTACACTAAAACATGTGAAAATCGCACTCAAACGAAACCGTTTACTAGTTTTGAAAAGTAGCTGCCTCTCCTAATCAACTTACAATGCTATGATTGATTTTGAATCCACCTAAAGTTGGGAAAAATCAAGTATTCAACAATTTGTGGCAACATCACTTGCCCAATTTTCTTGACTTGTGAACCAATGTGGGTCAAATGAAAAAATGAACTAGTTATGTTTGAGATGACACCTCCTTTGATGCTCGAGATCAATATTGTCACGGGGATGCTCTTCTTCATTTGCTCTCAACCAAGCTAGATGTCTAATAGGGCATCCCCTTGAAGGATTCAGGCTGCAGGGAAAACAACTTAGGTGATCAATAACAACAACATTGTCCTGCATGATGGATTTTTGTGTTAACTCCCTAGATCCATAGTCAATGAACCATCCTCCTCTGTTAAACCTTCAATTGAAACATCAGTCTTGAGCTCCTTTGGGAAATAGAATGGAAACTCCTTCAACCAGCCATGATTAGTTTCATGAAAAATTTCTTAGAATTTGACCTTCTCTTTCAAAGGCTCTAGTTGCATATCTTCCTTAAAGTCTTCGTCACTTATGTGACCCTTGCAAGAACTCAGTAGAGTAGCAAGCTCTCTACAAGTTGGACAACTAGGATCTTGACACTCAAAAGCTGAAACACCTTGGAAAGACTGATTTCCACCAATCAATTTACTTAATTGTTCTTTGAAGGAAGTTACCTTGAATGTCTCTATGTTAGCTTCTATTTTGTCCATTAGCTCTTCAGCTAGGCCTTGATCTATCTAAATTGTGCTTTCAATCTCTAGATTGTGCCCCATTTTATGCCTACCATCAGACACACCATAGTATTAAACCTCCACAACAATGTTGCCCTCAACTATTTGTCCACAGATCAATCTTCTATCAATGTGATCCTCATGCTCATGCCCAAAATTCATCTCCACCTCTACAAATAGCTGTCCCTGATATTCCAAATATTTGCCATCATTGTACTAGCTAGAAATCTCAAAAAAGTTACCAATATCCTATTGTCCTAGCTAGTCTTTCCTTTCCAAAATTTTATCTTGCCCTTGACTCTTAGTTACTGCACGTGCGAGCAATTTTTCCTCATCTTGGTCCATGAAAGAAGGTAGCTCATCAAACAAAAATGTAGAGTTATCTTCTTGAATAGGCTCTTTTACCTCCTTAGCCTACTACCCTAATTTATCTTCTAAAATGAGTGCTAAAACATTGTCCACTTCTTCAACACAACAAGGAGATCTATTAATGAAAAAATTGAAAGACACCTCAACAGAAGCCTTTCTTTGCTCAATCTTTTTCTATTGCAAATGGTAAACTTCTAAAGTTGAACACAAAGGAGTTACCCTCCTAAGCTCCTCTATGCAAAGTAGGGTATCTTGATCGATAGGCTCCTCCTTAGACTCATTAAGTGAGAACACTTGGGGAAATTCTTGGGTTTCCTACAATGAGAATTGTTGCTCAAGGGACTAATCTATAGCTATACTAGGCTGACTATAATCATTTCCCTCAACTTTCGTAGGATGAAAGCTTTGGAAACTTGGGATTTCAATATTAAGAGGTTGGTTTAGTGTTCTAAAAAACCTATCTTGCTTGAAACTTGGGATTTCAACTTTAGGTATGCTATGGGGCTCACCTTGTCTAGAGCTTGGAAATTGATACTCACAAACCTCATCTTGAGTAGGATAACATACGGCTGCAAGGGGTACTTGAACTTTACACCTTTTCACCTCTAACTCTTGCTCATAGAGGTAGGCTTGATAATCCATCTCTTCCTGCTACTAGTTACATTCAAGCTGTCTCTTGATCTCCTCTAGTTGCTTCATGAATTCAAGCATCTCGCTCTTTATGCTTGCAATCCCCTCCCGCTTATCTATTTCACTCATTTTCCTTTCATATTTCAAAAATATATCTTTGAAACTCAAGTCTTCAATATTTTGGGGCTAATTTCGAGCATATGATGGCTTAGCAGGGGCAGGTGGGTGGTAATTATATTGGGTATGCTAGTTTTGAAAAGCCATAGAATTGAAACCAACAACATGATTATGAAGATATGGCTGATATGAAGATGGGTAAGAAATATTTTCATGATATGATGGATTGTATGACATATTATCATGAAAAATTGACATGCTTGTTCATTTAAAGGCTATAAAAAAACAAAAATCAGAATCTTTTAAGAGCATACCAGCATGTGATCATTCTGAAACTAGAAAAGCTTCTTGGAGTCACCATGGTGTTTGATGATTTTTCCTCCAAAGGTTGATGATACTGAAGAAAACCCCTGACCCTTCAGTATGTGCACTTGTGCATGCTGCTCACACTAGATCTGCTTGAAAATCAGAGAACGAAGTCACCAAGTATGATGTTTTCTACTTCCAAAGGATGAAACTATGTTGTGCATACGAAAACAATAGTTTTTAAAAACTTGATGTTTTACCTGAAATGAACTTGCAGGGTCCCACTAGGCATGCCAAAAACTATTATCAATTAGATATGCACCTTGTGTTAAATTTATAGAAACTTAACTATTTGTTGATACATGGAAACCTTCTTCAAATGTGGGTGATCTGAATGAAGAAGGAATCTCTAGAGTGAGTTGGTTCTCTAAATAATAATCCTATTCTAAACGATTTTCTGAGGGAAAGAGTTAGAAAGATAACTGAAATGAAAACTATGACTTAAAGTGATATTCAAAACTTAATGATGACTTTGGTTTTTTACCCACAAACAACTCTTAGAAAACAATAGTACTTCAGGGTATGTGCAGGATCATCATGGAAAAAACATGCCCTTAAGTGGCAAAAAATTTAGAAAAATCAAAGTTAGGCAACTTGACGTAAAAATTTGAATAAGTTATCTATATTATTTAAAAAATATGTAAGAATAGAATATGTAGCAAATTGAATTTAGTTTCTAAACTACTAGGTTTATTTAAAAGAAAAAAAAATCTATTTGGTGAAAATTTGAAATTTCAATGCAATAGCACTTAAATTTTAGGGAAAAAATAAGAAGTAGGTGTCTGCCTGACCACCCTAACCATAATGAAATGATAATATTTTTTTTAAATATTTTATATATAAGTAAAGGACTCATGTCCTGATGTGATGCATATTTTTTTGTAAGTTTTTTCCAAGTAAATAATTAATTATGAATTTTTTATTACAAATTTAAAAAAATATAAAAACTCATATGTCTAACCATCTTAACTTGGTCAAAACTTCATGAAATTCATTTTTTTCTTTTTTAATCATATAGTATGTGAAGAATAGAATGTGACATATGTTTTAGATTCAAAAAATGTGATACCGTTTGAAAGCTATAGATTTTTTTCAATCAGCCTATCAATTAGGACTTTGTCATAATTCAAATAGAATATTAATAATAATAATTTATTAAATTCAAAATAAAGCATAATTTATATTGGTGGAAAGCTAAGAATCTCCTTTAAAAACCCTTTTTGTTTCATCAAATTTGAGTTAAAAAAGGTCATCAGCCACATACCCTACAAATACCCATGATATCGCCACTTTTTGGCCCATCATGATCCTGCACATACCCTTCACAATCCCTCATGAACAATCAACACAATTTATTTGCATGAAGATTCATGTTTAAACACAACATGAAACATGTATTTTATGAACTTTTTGCATCAAGACTTATAATTTTAGGACATAACAAGGATTTTGTAAACATAAATCACAATATAACATCAAACTATAACTACAAATGACACAAAAATTGAGAAATAGGAATCCTACTTTATTCAACTAAAGGAGTATCAAAAGTTTAAGTACGAAATGTTTATGAGCTATCAGAATGTGTGTCAGAGCAAGAAACAAAAATCTAAACTTAGAAATACCCTATGTTTTTCTTCAAGATATATCACAAAACCCTAATCCAAGTTCAAGAAGAAATCTCAAGGAAAAGCATCTAAAATTGGCCCAAAATGAGTAACTGAAATGGAAAACTCTCACTCTTTGCATGTGCATGCTGAAAAGAACCTAAAAATATCTATTCTTTTCTTTACAAGCAAAAAAACACTTTATCTCCTCTCCATGTAGCTCAAATCTGACCAAGGAAAATTCAACTCTCTTTTGCCTTACAAACTGCTAAAAATAGCAAGAAAGAAAAAAAAAATTATAGGATATTGTTTTTTCTTCTTCTTTATAGAACATGTAGTTTTATTTTTGATTTATTTTGCAATTAAAGATTCAAAATATTTGCAAAATAATACCTTATCTCTTCATTACAAATTTTATTTTTTCTTAGAAAATATCATAAAACATATGGCCATCTCCACCATTGTTTTAATTCATTTCTTTAAAATCAATTTGAAAAATAAATTCCTAAAGTATGAAATTTTATCCAAGGCAATAAGTATTATTCAACATTCTTATTTTAATTGATTTTCCTCAAAATCAATTAAAAAGCTAGGCACTAAATCACTCTCCATTTTTTACTAAGGCATAAGCTTAACCCTACATAAATACCTAAATTCTTTACACCATGAAATATTTTATCAAAACAAGCCTAAAGACTTAGGCATATGAAACTAAATGAAGGCCTCTAAAAGCTCAACCTAGTAGAAATATCTTTAGCCTCATCAAATTTAATATTTCAAAAGTTATGTAATAATCTTCATAAGCTGAATTAGGGCATTGAGGATAGAACAAAACTCAAAATGAAAACACTAAATTCATTTCATTTGCACTTGTGACTTTGGGAAGAAGGCTCTGCTGAGAAAGAGCGCCACCATAGACTAGGGTTTCAGTTTGAAGTGCTTGGAAACTTCAGATTTTTCCTTCAAAATGGCCAAATTTTCTTGTGCAATTCATGGTAAGTTGACTCCTTAACAAAATAATGGCTTTTCTCTTTCATTTGAAGGCAAAAAAAATGGCCATAAGGCTGCGACTTGATCTTGTTTTATCTTTGATTTTTCTTTATTTCTTGTGCTTCCATTCTTCCTCGTTGACATGCTTCATCTCTGCTCTCCTAGCCACCATTGAGTGTGAGCTCAAGCTTTGCTTGGAAGCTCTATGAGAACTTGGCTCCCATGTGTATGCTCTTCTATTGGTGTAACATGGTAAGTTCTCCTTTCTTCAATTTTTTTTCTTGTCAAACAAAAGCTTTTAAGAGCTTATCCTTGTAAAAGAAAGATTGTCATTTTCAAAAAAATATAGACCCATTATAGGTCATGCCATGTATACTCTGATTATGGATTTCTATCAAGAAAACTTGCACTTCACATACTCTTGTTTTTTTTATTTTTTGAGATTCAGATAGCAAACTTAACATGGGTTTTCTACTTTTCTGTGAAATGATGAATTTTCATGAGCCAAGAGTTCTCTTTAGGCTGCGGCCAATACATGCTCAAACTTATTTTTTATTACAATATGCATTTAATTCCCAAGTATGATTTTTTTTTATCTCAGAGCAGACTCTCATTACATTTTTCAACAATTTCTCTTATATCTCCATATACATGGCTCAACCCATGATGGCGTTGTATGTATTTTGCATTTTTAACAAAAATCCCACATGAGCAAGCTGAAAAATAATGAAGAAATTTTATTTTGAATCAAAACCCCAAGTGGGTATTCTTTATTTGAAAGAAATTGCTTATCTCTGTATTTTCTAATGAAAACCCAACATGGGTACTTAGTATTTTGAAAGAAAATTGTTTATTTTGTTATGCATTTGAAACTTGAATTTGACCCACAATTTTATTTTATGCATTCTATTTTTCTATCAAAACCCTCATGTGGGTTCACTGAAACAAGGAGAAATCTCTACATTTTGAGATGAAAACTTCACATTAGGCTGAAACCATGTAATTTTCTAAAAAATTATTTTAATGAAGTGAGCTTGTTATACATCCATAATATGTAGATTTAGGTTCACCTTTATGCTGAATAAAACACTCAGAAACTCTTCATTTTCCTATAGCCAATTAATGTGTTGACCAATAATAGAAATTTTGTAAACTACTTCTATCTTGCACTTGGCCTCATTACTCATGTATACAACTTATAACTATATCTTTATGGTTCTCGGCTAGTTGTTCCAATATCAAGATTTGAATGCACACAAAAAGAGAACACAATGATATGGTTGTAAACAATAGCAATGGATAATATACCTGTACTAAGTTCCACTTTGTTGTTGTTTGTCATAATATTTTCTTATATATGCAGCTCCTTGATCATACCTATAATTTATTTAAAACTAGAACACCACCTTGTTATGTATTTAATTTTAATTGTTCTTCCATTGGGGAAAAGAAACAACACCTCTTTCCCTTTAACTGCAACTCTTGTAGATTACTCTTCATCACTCATTTCATGTTTAGAATACTTCATAAAATAGTGCATTTTCAGCTCAAACACTTAATATGATTCCATTATTTATTAGTGCTCCATTGATGAGGAATTATGTATGCCTATTCACTATCACAATTATGATACGAAACACTTGTTTCTCCATAACAAAATATTATGAAACAACATAAAACAAACATGAACAAAACCCATGGCAACAAAATGTAATTAATATGGAAATATTAAAAACTTTCTAGTATGAAATTGATGCACCTCAGCTGATTCTGTATGTGAATCAAGTTCATTGCTCACTGGTAATTTTCATTTCATTGCTTCTCAAACTTGACAGTTATTAATGAACAATTTCCTTGATCTTTCAATGATTGAGAATCTATTTTACTCCTTCATGAATGACTCAGATGAGCATGATAAATGTATTTCCTTATTTGGCCCACTTGTAAGTTTAAGGGGTAGCATGCCGAGCTCTACCCCTATGGGAGCCTGTTTTACTCCACATTCTTTTGTATTCATGAGATGATCAGCTACATGACTTTTCCTATACCTGCACATGGAAACAAACAGTGTTAGATTAAAACAATATATTATTATGATGTTTCCTTCCTTGCTTCTATCCATATTAATTTTTCTCAATTGTTTCAAAGTATCGTTAGAAGAACTTTAAATTATTGTTGGTGGTTCATATAGGGATGTTCATAATTGAAGCTCTAACAACCCTTCTCTTCTCTTATAGGTCGATCGAAGTTCGAGGACAAAGGATGGTACACCATTCTTGCATCAACCAACAACAACATGCAATGATGATTATGCTCTTGCTTATGTGATTTCTTTTCCTTCATCTTCAATAGTGTAGCATGCTCCTTATGATGCATTTTAACAGTTATCTCCATGGCTTGTGTGGATTCTTTAATTTCTCTTTATGATTTTCATTCTGAAAGGAAATGCATCAAAATGAAAATTTGTACCATCATTTGTGTTCTTGGAATCAAATGAAATATTATAATGTGAATAGCATCATGAAATAAATGAAAGCACTTGTTATGCTTAATCATTTTTATATTCATTTTTGTACTCCATTTGACTTGTAAAGCACTGAACAACTCATGAAACTTAGTTCTCTCAAACAATGCATAGCTAACACTTGATGAATGAAGTGCAAACAACACTTAATGCACATGCAAAATAACTAAACTTCCACTTTAAGATATAACAAATTAATCAACTCTACCAATTGAGCTGTAGTGAAAATTGGTAACAATAGTGAGCCATATCATTTTGTACTTCAGTTGTGATCCCTTTAAGGACAGTGAGTCCTAGCAATGAGCCATTGTAATATTCTATATCTAACTATATTAAATTATGAGCTAATCCTCACTATGGTTTTTCCTATTTTGGGTTTTCCACATTAAAATATTGGTGTTCATATGTGTTGATGCATTTTATTGATTCCATATTTTCTCTTGTTGATTCAGTCATATTTGTGATAATGCTTAGGGGGATTTTATGTGAATGGTTTTATGGAATACTGATTCACCCCCCTCTTAGTATTCTGGATGTTTAAGAATTGGTATCAAATCTTGGTTCCTTTGAAGAATTCTAATAGCTTTAGGAAGGTCCTGAAATTTCAATATATGGAAGATAAAATATTTCTTATCCCTCTAGAAGCGATCTCTACTAAACATATAGAAGAAAATGAATATTTGAAGGATATGTTGAAGGAAGAAAATGAGTACATTAATGACTTGATGGAAAGATATGGAGAAGTCAGTGATCAGTTGGAAGAGAAGAGAAAAATTTAAGACTACATCAAAAAGACGAAATTCAAAGAAAGATGGATGAATGTGCAAAACATGAGCAAGAAGTGGTAATTTTGAAATTAGATCTGGAAAAGGAAAATATATATGAGGGTGAATTTGTGATAAGTTCAACAATGATAAACTAATTGATTGTAGGACACAAGTCCTCTATGGATAAAAAGGGTTTGGGATTTGTAGAAGGACAGTGTTCAAAGGTGAACCAATCTCCTAATATGAAGATTCAAAGCAATGATGAAAAGTTCAAGAATCTAAGGAGAAATACTAGAAGAATTCCCATTAGACAACCTAGTGCTCAAAGGTATTTATCTTTTAATGGTGTTTGTTATCTTTGCAATAAGTTTGGACATAGGGAAAAATATTGTGAAAATAAAATGAAGTAGAATGATGGAATGAATGGAAAAAAATTATCATTCTCCGGTCAATGTTTTGAATGCAAGAAGATTGGGTATAATTTTATGAAATGTAGAAATCAAAAGTTGAATAAGATGACTTATCCATTCAGTGGCTACTATTATCGCTATAATTTATTTGGAAATAAGGATAACCTATGCAAATATAGATTAAATGAAAGAAAATTTTGATGGAAGAATGTTGTTTGTTATAATTGTAGTAATTCATATAACATTTTGAAAGAGATTGGAGAAGCAAAAATATGAGAAGTAACAATCTGGTAAAGAGATATGAACCAATCACTAAGTCTGATCTGATAGAAGTTAAGAAGGAAATGTAAAGGATTTGGAGAAAGGAAGGAAAATCTAGAAAACAAGTAGAATTACCATTGATTTATGTGCCATCCTTTGGTGCAGATACTCCCATCAAGAATTAATTCAGGCATTAGCTAAGGGGGAGCAATAATAGAAAAAATCATTAACACCTCCTATGATAAATGATTTCATATCATGACAGAAGTGCATTTATTAAGGTTACGAATTCAACAATCCATGTGAAAAGAATTTGCAGACACACATGTGTGAAGAATGAAGTCCACAAAGTTTGAAAGGATGAAATTTCACACGAATTTTGAACTGATCTACTTACAATCTGAAGCATTTATTGCAAAGGAATTTGGGATGAAAGAAATAAATTCAGATATGTTAAGGAGAACACATTTGATGAAAAAAATTTGTAATAGAGGAGAAGCATGCAAAAGAAGCTTGAAGAAACCAGAGTAATTTCATACATTAGAAACTCAAAATTTGGCTTTGGTGGGAAAGATAGAGGTAAGTTGTTATTGCTATACAATATTTTATTTGTCAAATTTTCTTGTTTGTGATGGATATACCTCAAATTATAGACAATTTCGTTAGACAAGAACCATAGCTCAAAATGTACCCTATTAAAGCTTTAGAATTTGATCCTTTGGGTTCTTTTTCAAATATTCCTCTTGGTGTTATACCAATTAAATATGTTGGAATATACTTTCATAAAAAAATTGGAAGAGTCTACCTATGAAAAGGCTCACATTTGTGGGTTGAAGAATTAAGTGAAAATAATTTTATCCTAAAACCAAAATATAAAATGCTTATGGAAATAAAATTTGATGTATGGAACAATTTTCCAAACTTAAGTAATAAGGAAAGATGTATTAAGATGGCTCTTAAAATATTTCATGGTGAATATGTATGGCTTTACAAATTAGACATGATATCCAAAGATGTAATTAGGGAAGTTATTGGCTTATCATCCTTTAGACCATCTCCTGAATGTAACTTTGATAGAGAAAAGGGTTTAATAAGGAAAACACATGCTGAAATAACTTACTCGATAGTTCAGTATGCAAGTCTAGTTATTTTACAACCGATTCTTGGTTAAAACGATGTGTCGACTACAACAATTGATCTTGCATTGGATATGGTCGAGAACAAAACAAAATATGACCTTTGTGAGTTGCTTTGAAAATAGTTGTTGGAGAATCTAAGAGATATCAAGAATAAGAAAGGTACATTCAGATATGGTACATTGGTTTTATGTCTAATTTTCTATTTTATGAAAGAGGTTCTTAGATTAGGTGAAGTTAGTTGGGAAAATACTAGACTGGTCTCTCATCATATCAAGGAACTTATGAGAAACATTAGGGATTTGGATGCACAAGGAGATGCCCTTGTTGCATTCTTTGGAAAGTTTCAAAGGAAAATGAAAAAAAGGAGAAGAGTTCCAAGGGAATTGGTTACAAAATACAATCTAATGATATAACCTTTTTGGTAACCACTAATAGTTGAATTATCAAGGTAGCTGAACCTAGGAATTCTTGGATACCTGAGCTTGGATATGAAATTGAGGACTATGCTATTGGTTGCATTGAATTGCTGATTAACAACCCTCGTGACCCCAACAAACCTAGTTTTGGAATCTACACTAAGTAGCTAAAGCTCTTAAAGAGTTTTGAGTTAGTCTATGATAAATAAATGCCTACCATTAGAGAAAATAGGAAAGTCACTAAGGTTCATGCATTAGTTGCTCAGATTGAACCTGCTCCAAAAATATTTAAGCGAATAACTAGAAGAAGGATACACATTTAGTTTGATCCTAGTGTGGTCACTAGTTCTCCATGATCCACTAAGGAAAGCACTAATGCATTAACTGATAGATTCAATGAATTGAAGAGAAAAGTAGTAAGTAACATAGTTTCTTGGGTTGAAGATAAAGGATTGTTGGAAATTGTAGAGAAGTACAAATCTACCCACAACATGACACTTGGAATAATCAAAGATGTTCAAGAGTGTGAGAAAGAGGTCAAGAGTTTATTCACATTCTGTTGGACTTGGCTTGATGCAATTCAAAGGCTCAAGGGTGTTGAGAGCACAATTGAAACCTAGATCAAGTTTTCATCTAACACATTTGATCCTGCTATTGATTTGGATGATTAGAATTGGTACAGTTTGGAAAAGATGCATGAAGAATACCTTGAATCACATAAAGAGAAAGAAGAGATAACTAAGTTATATGGGAAACTCAGAGATTTAATCAAGATTAAGTGCACATCTATCTATTATGTTCTTTTAGTAGCTGACAGGATTCTGAAATCTAATCTTACTCCTAGAACTATGGTTGAAGGAAAAGATATCTTAATTGATCTCAATTATCCATACTTTTTTAGAGACAAAAAGGCTTTGGGATGAAGGGAGATCCTCATGGATGAGGATAATTAGCAAGATTTAAGGAACAACATCCTTCGGTTGATCAACTATCATCACTACTTTTGAATGTACTCCTTAGGGGGAGTATTCAAGTATAAAAAAGGAACTGTTAAAAAATTAATCGTTTTTCCTTTTCCATTGATGTCAAATGGGGAGAGAAAAAGGTATCATGTGAAAATAGGAAAATTGTTGATAAATTTTGTAAATAATTTTTGGAAGAGAGAAATATCATGAAAATTGGGAAGAGGTATTTTGATGGTTTTCACATCATGTGTTGCCATCAATGACAAAGGGAGAGATTTTTCGAAATTGAGAGGTTGTCATTAATGTCAACAGACAATGGAATTTAGATGTTTGTAAGTATTTAGATGCTCCAATAATGAAAGTCTGTTGATTTGATATTTTTATCTGGATTATCCTATTTTGTAAGATTTGATCTAAAGTTGATAATATTTTCTATCTTGACATCTGTTGCATCTAATGACATGGTTATATCTGACTAGGTTGTATGGTTCTAGAAAGGTATAGTGTCATACTTATACATAGGCTCTATATGACACTTTTTTGGTTTCGATTCTATCTCAAAAACATATATCACTATAGGACTTTGTACATAGATTTGAGACTACAAGATGCATTCTACATTGGAGTTTCATAATGATATGTGAAGGCATTTGGAAGATATGAATGGTAGTATTCTGATATGTAGACTTAATAGTGAGTTTTCATATAGTACACTAATCTGGGAGATTCCACATTTTCTCATATTTGATTATCATACCATGTGGTGTTGAAGATAAGTAGTTTGATGACGTCTAAGGGAGAATTCAATGTGTTAACAAGTTTTTTGGTACATGTTTGATGGATTACATATATGTTTGGAGTTTTTGGTCTAACTTTGGTTGACCTATTTATGTACTAATGTTGAGAAGCTTAATATATGCTACGAATGATAATGGGATCTATCTTAGGTCCATGTTGACTACCTATATGTGAAGATGAATGTATTTTGAGGAAAATACTGACAAATTTATATTTTGATTTGAAATAAGGTTTCTCTAATTAGGCCAACCTAATTAGTGAACATGGATATATGTATATATGTAGGATATGTTTTGAGAAGTTGAGAGTGAGAGAGAGTGTGTGTAAGAAAAGGGAGAAGTAAGTGCGAAGAGATACGTGAATACTGATAAGAGAGTGTGTAGGTGTGTTATCTATGAATTGTGCTTCATCAAAACTGAACTCCAACACAAGGAAGGTGTATTATTTATCAGTTCATACTTTTGGAAGTGATCCATACCATTTTGTATCTTTGAAGTGAGCCATATCATTTTGTACTCTGATTGTGAGACCTTTAAGGACAATGAGTCCTTGCAGTGTGCCATTGTAATATTCTATATTCAAATATATTATATTGTGAGCTAATCCTCACCATGTGGTTTTTCCCATTTTGATTTTTCCACATAAAAAATAATTGTGTTCATGTGTGTTGACACATTGTATTGATTCAATGTTTTCTCTCATTGATTCAGTCATATTTGTGATAATGTTTAGATGAATTTTGTGTGAATGGTTTTATGGAATACTGATTCACCCCCCTTTTAGAATTTTGGATGTTCAATAGAGGTTGTCCCCTTGGTTTATCTATTAGGATGTGTCTCAAAGGTAGGCCTCTCTACTAATACAGGGAAGGCTTGAGTGTCTTGATATTTCTTATCACCCAAGATTGTTCGATGATGCAAGGGAAGAGGATACATATACAATATTCCTTCGGTGACCCAAAAATGTTAAGTACAAGATGTTTTTCGTCACCCAAGATCATCAAATCATACAAGGGGAGAGGATATGCATCCAACTTGCCAAGAATGACAAAAAAAATCATTTTATGCACCAAAGTAAATGTCTACTATTCTATGAAAAATGAAATCATAATGCTTGAATGAAATGATTATTTGACAAGGGGTTGCAAGCAAAGTGTTAGTAGTTTGTTCAATAGCCTTTTACCGTTCAAACCTTACAAGATAAATAGGATTAGTAGTTTATAATATTTTCTTCACCCCATGAAAAGGATTCCTAATTTAGGTTAGATAACACTCAAAACAACAACAAACAACTAGGGTTATGGTTATGGGTTGAAAAATTGAAAATGAAAGATTCAAAAGTTCAAATGAAAAAATTGGAAAGATTGAAGTGACTTTGTTACCTAACAAGAGTGGCCTTCTTCTGAGACAAAAGTGGTCAAATTTTGTAATAGAAAACCTGTACTAGAGCAAGCGTAGTAGGATTTCAACAACAACCTTCTTCTAATGAACGTGAACATGTTAACAAGATTGATAGAAAGCAAGAGTTAGGAACAAAAATAAATAGTGGTTGATTTAGCATTGGAAATCATGTTGGATGTAGTAGTGGTCACTTGTTGAGGAAGACACGACTCTATTTTTGTAACAATTGCTCTATACGGAAAATGTTGACTTGTTTCTGCAAAACTAAAAGCACTCTATTAAAAGGTCAAAACATTAGAAAAAAACTATGGCCAAGTTAGAAAAGGAAAATATGAGAAGAAGAAGGTGTGTTTGGTTGTGAAAACAACAGAAATATAGTGAGCAATGGTGAACTCTATTTTAGATGGCCATGCTCTAGAAACTTGAAACTCACCAAAAAAAATTGATAAAAATGTTAAATTAGGGATGTGAGTCTGACCAAGTGTGTCATTTTATGTAAGGGGTAAAAGTGGAAGGGGATAAACAATCAAGAATTCAATCAAATAACTCAAAACAACAAATCAAAACCCACTTACTAGTGAGATTAGATTGCAAATCAAGCCATGAATTTAAACATAATTGAAATCAAAACAAGAAAAATCTAACCATCCTATTATGTGAGAGCTTGGTGTTGTATGGTGTTGGATTTCTCAACACTTGAAGGCTCCATGATTGCAATAAAAATCTTGATTGAATGTGATGCAACGATGACCTACATGCTCAAGATGAATTCTCTCAACTTGAGAATCAAATTGACATGAATCAGCCATGAAATTTCTTGGTGATGTTGTGAAGGATTGAAGGTTATTTTATAGATTTTAGGAAATTAGATCAAGGGTTGAGATCGAGATTCAATTCCCACAAAGAATGGTTGTGATTGATCCTCAACACCCACCAATGAGAGTGAATCAATGAAGATCAAAGGATGTGATTAGTTAGAACTCAAATATCTCCACCATTTTAGGAAAATGGTTAGGATATTTTAGATCAAGCTGGAGATTAGATTTGAAGATCAAGGGATGGATATGGTTAAGAAAAGTTAAGTCAAGATATTTTTAAAAGGAATATTCCTTGGGAATATGTTTTATGAAGGGAAAATAGGATAGTTAAATAATTAGAAATTATTTAATCATGGAAGAGAAATATTAGAATTGTAATAATTAAATAATTAGGATTATTTAATTATATAGGACTACAAGAAATATTAGATGAGTCTAATTAAATAATTAAAACTATTCAACTAAGATGATGAAGGAAAGAATTAGTGATAAAATAGTGAATTAATTAAAAAATTCAAGATTTTTTAATTAATAGAGTAAAATAGGGTTAAATGATGGAAATGATGTTAAAAGGGGATTAATGATGCAAATTATGCGAGATGATTCTAAATCCAATAATGGTAATGAAAATGATACCAATGATGGAAAAATGCAATTTTAGGATGTCTGATATGTGACAAGGGATTTTTACATGTCTACAACTTCACATAATCCTTAAATCCTTGTTCTATGTTTTCCTTATATCCAATTTTAGAAATTATTTTATATCCAAACCCATAACACTCTTCCAATGCAGATGTAGAAGTATTATCTAAATTCTCATGACAAGAATTGATTCTTTCACTAGAATGCAAGTCCTTTTTGAAATTTTTGAAGTTAGGCATTTCCAACACATGAGGGACAAAAAAAAAGAGCCCCCATCACCATCATGGGGTGATGTTTTTTGGATTTTTTCATGTAGAAGAATATTGAGCAATTGAACCAAAAGATTCCTTAGGTTGAGATTGTGAGATTTTTCACTCTCCAATTTAAAGGAGGGTGTAAAATCTAATGAACCCCAATCATCACCAAGACATGTATTTACTGATGAAGCATTATTATGATCATCATTTGTATTTGAATCTTTGGGCTTTGATGGGGAGCTTTTAAACTCCCCATTGAAATGAGGTGTAATATATAATGACCCCCAATCATCAATGAAGAATGAAGAGTGCATTCATAGTATCATTATCCTTGGAAGGTAATACCTTATATTTTGAAGATAGAATCAAAGTATTAAGAGAGTTGGAAGTTTTATGTTTGGATTTGATTTGTGAATTATAACATTGTTCATCCATTTTTACCATATATATCTTTTTATTATATTCATATTTCATCTCATAGTGGAGAGTAGATAGGACTCCCTTTATGGAATGAAACCACGGTCTACCTATGAGAAGATTATATGAAAGTGGTCCTGACATGATATAGATAGGGATAGGGAAAACCACGATCCCAACCTTAATGGGTAGTGTGATTGTCCCTAATGGCTTCCTACTAACATTATCAAAACCACAGATAGCGAGATTATTAGGTTCTAATAGATTCTTATCCACACCAAGTTTATCTATAAGATCCATGCTGCAAATATTAAGACCAAATCCATTATCAATAAAAGTGTGTCAAAATTTAGTTTTATTAATTCTAACCATTATCATTAGTCTTATGCTTTTTTTGGATAACAAGCGAGGGTAATTCATGTTGAGGGAATGCAATATCCAATTTTGTTACTTGCATACAATTAAACATGGATGCTACATTAATTAGTTCGATAGAAGGTGAGATATGAATATGTTGCAAAGCCTCTTAGAGCATCTTGTGGTATGCAGGTGATGTTTGAATGAAATCCCAAAGGGAGATCTTGGTTGGAGTATTATGAAGTTGGTCAACAAGATCATATTCTTTACTATTACATTAAGGAAGACTAGGTGTGGGTGGGATATATGGTTGAGGTAATGGAATGGATGTTGTTTTTTCTGGTTGCTTATTATTTCTAGTGTTGTATGTGTGAGCAACTGCATGATGACTTGGTTGCTTCAACACATCTTGTTGCACATGGTTACTAGTGAGTTGTTTTGAAAATTTTAGGATATAGCCATGAGCTTTAGGAGGTATTATAATGAGATGTGGTTTAGGAGGTCCAATAATCAAATGTGGCTGTATAATTTCAGCTTGTGTATTCTTCTATCAATGGAGGACCTAATGCCAATTGTGAACCTTATGCAATTTAAATCAAAATATTTGCAAATTTTACTTTTGACGTACAATGGAGAAAAATGCTAATGCATAGTTTTGAAAATGAAATAAATGAAAAAAATCAACAAGATCTTCAAAGCCCTTCGGTTTTGAATTAATTTATTATATTTTATGCTAGATGAAAAATTAGAAAATTGTAAGTGCAAGATATTTTTTGTTCACCAAAATTTTGAGTAATAAAAGTGATCTTAGATCCAATTACGATAACTAAGAATATCTCATTTACACTTGACTCAACATTAAACATAAATTGACTAGGGTTTTTGATGATTATCTTGTTATTGTAATGAAGAGCCAATCCCCGAGTTTTTATGTTTGTTTTTTAGTTGTGAGGATGATAAGTTTGATGTGTGACTTGTCAAGCCTATTTAACAAACAAACCTCAATCTATGTTCTTCCTCTTCCTTAATCCTGAGCTCTTCCTCTTCTAACACTTTCATATCTTTTTTTATATCTTCTTCTTCCAAGATATCTCTAGACTCACTTGGGTCAAGAGTATAAAAAGTAAGATTAGTTGGTTCTCCTTCAAGGGAATGGTGCAAGTATACACTAGGGGATTCACCTCTTGGCTTTAAATTTACACCATTAAAAATATATCCAACTCCAGGAGTTGAAGGATCTAATAATTTCCTACCCTTTTCCCAAAATTCCCACCTATCCTCTTCTCTTGAGATATCAAGTTCATTATCAAAAATTTTCTTAGCGGGAAAACTCCCCTTGTTTACATTAGGCTCGTCAAATTCGTGTGTCTCTTCATGAACATCTAAATTACTTACATCATTATTTCAAGTAGGAGATGCATCAACAAGAAATTTAGTGGACTTACTTGATTTATAATTTTCCTTTGTCCAGGTTGGTTGCTTGTCCTTTGCAAGCTCAAACTCTAGCTTCTACTCAAGATGCTTCTTTGTGTAGCTTCTAGTTTTCCTCATGGTGTCAAATTATCTATCAAAATTCTCCTTATCACTTTATCTTTGGGAATTTATTCTCACATTGGCACAAGAGACTTTAGAGTTGCCATGCAAGATACTCAGAAATAGAAATCTATTATACTTTGGAGTTGTACTTGCAATTTCAAAGAAGAATTTGAACATTACCCAACATAAGATGGATGAATGAGAGAAAATGGATTTTAATTTTCACCATTCTATATTATATTTTCAATATTCCTATCAAAATTACATATGCATTAGCAGACTCAAACCTAAGAAAAAACTCAAATATGCTCAGTATTCTTTACATTTTTCTCTGCGATCAATTACAAAACAACAAACCCTATACTTCTACCCTTGAATTCCTTATTATAGAAACAAAGGAGAAAAACAAGCTTTGGGCCAAAAATTACACATGCCACTATTCAATTGGATCATTACAAAACATATTCCCTTTGCAGTTATATTTGCATCCTCAAATGGAGGGAAGTGTACAGAGACAAAAGCTATTTTCATTTGTTGTTGGAGAACCAGTCTCACCTTCCAAAAGGAATCTTTGAGATCTGAATTAACATTATTCACATGCTCAAAAAAAAATTTGACGTACACCAAGTGAACATGAAGGAAAGTATACAAATAGAAAAATAGAAAAGACAAGGAACATGTCCATGTCTGAAATCTTGTCATGAATTTTAAATTGGAGAGAAGATAATATATCATCCATACTTTAGCAAAAACCTAATATGTACTAGTTCTAGGCTATGAATTGTTATTCTCTCATTCGTTATTCGCCACCCCCACAACAATAACTCACTCCAATACATTGAAATACTTTCTCTTGTAGATTTGGAATTCATCTTCGATGGGATAATTGAACACCATGACCTTAGCAACCTTCTTCCTATAAGGTGAATACTTGTTAACAACCTGACTTTCTTCTTTATCAAAATCTACTAGAACAATTTCTACATGGGCCATCATGTCCATGTTTTTGTTTAACATGCCCATATCATGCTCTATGCAAATCAAGTCAGTCTGATGTGAAACAATTTCATTTTTTTCTCTTCTCCACTCATGTAGGGTTTTGATGTTACCATCATCCATTGAAATGGATGGAAGGAGACCATGATGTGTTTCATGAAAATTCTTGATCAATTCCCTTATCCTTGCCTCGAAGGGGTCTATATTCCCCCTGAATTCCTAGATTCCATTCACTATCTAGATGGTAGGCTTAAGTTTTTTAGTTTTTTTAGTATCATGATTATCTCTAAAAGCCATCATCCTAAACTTTTTCAACCTAGGAATCTATGTTTCCATTAGTGGAATTTCTATCTCCTTATCAATATAAAAATTGTTTATGGAAAACTTCATGGCAGAGTAGCTAGCATGAATTCTATTCAATATTTTATTCACCCCGAGCTATGTAAATGTTCCAAAACTGTAGTGACAATCTTCATATTGCTGAAAAATATTTCCCTACCATGATTGTCACATTTTTCCTTGTAATCCATTAGATGCTCAAGTAATTCTTCTTTATCGACACCTTTCTCTACCTAGGATGCTTCTAATGTACCTAGCTTCATAATTGAGATGGGTTCAATTCCCATGTTACAAGGGAAAATTACCCATCAGGAACTTGTTGGGGGTGGAGTAGTAGAAATTGGCTCATAAGAAGGAGTAGGAGAAGCAACATCAGTATTCATTGGTTCCCTTCATTGAAAATTTTGTAATTTCTCTTTGAACAATGCTAAGTTTGTTTGTAGCTACATGTTTTGTTGTTGATTCTTTCCATAATCAACCAAAAAATTATTGTACTATTTTTTGAATTTTTTGTTTTCTGTGGTTATTGAATCTACTATAGGTCTTGCAAATTATGCCACATTCACTGACATGGTGGAAACCTCAATAGATGAAGTGTGAGACACCCTCTTTATTATCAAACCTCCCCTATAATCTACAATAGGATAATCTGCAATGTTAGGCTTCTATATGCTTGGTGCTAAGGCCCATATGGATAGTGCATCCCACTGCTCACTAAATTCAAATCCTTGTAGTTCCATGGTAACTTCCTCCTTAGAACTATACAAGGGTCTATCACATCTTTTAATTGTATGAAAGGAAATTGTAGAGGCTTGGTCCCATTCTAGAAACAAAAGGTCACCTCTCTTCCTTACTAAGTCTCTTCCCTTAGATGTAGTCATTCCTTGGAATTTTTCCCTCCTTTAAATCTTGTGCTTGAATAGTTGCATCAAGTATCTCTAGGTGCAGGCTTCTTTTCAATGCAACATTATTGAAAAACTCCTTCTTAGCTATGCAAGCAAACTCCATGAAAGAATTAGATTTAATAAAGGATTCATCATCCTTGAACTTAGTACATGCCTCAATTCTAACATCATCAACATTATTAATCCCAATAAGGTTAGCTTTTCTTAACCTTAACCCTAACTATTGTGGCACAATCACTACTAGTGTAGAAGACATTCCCTATTGCATTTCCTCTTCTAATAGCCAAATTTCTTCATTGGATTCATCATCATCATAATTTACCAATCTCATTGATTGGACCTTTTTTTATTTCATTGGTTGCTCTTTTGGTGGTTATACATGTTATGGTGGGGAATCAACATCAACAATTTTATGTCTAGTTGACCTTAGGGGAGATGATGATAGCAGTTGTGGCATTGGAGAGAGAGCTCTTTTCTTCTCTTGTTGAGAGGAAGCAGTAGTTCTATCCTCTTTCTTTGCTTTGTTCTTTATTCTTATGAAAACATTCAATTTATTTTCCATGGGAAGCTGGTATGATGGCCTTTCCTCCATAATAGGTATTTCTCCTCCACCTTGTTCCTCTTCCATAGGATCCTTCACTTTATCTTGAATTATCCTTTCACCTTCAATGTGACCAACCATTGTCTCAAAATTTTGGAACCTATGTTCCATTCTTTGCATTATATTGGGAATTTTTGCAAGAGTAGTGACTTTAGGGTCCTCTTCCCTTATTTTTGTTTGAATTTTGTCAAAAGCAATCCATTTTAACTATTCTATCTGTTTTCTTCAAAAGATTAAAAATGTTCCTTATTACATCCTTAGGATATTGGAAAATGTGAGCAAACTTGGAGCTCTTGTTTGTTACTTTTAGCCAGGCTATGAAACCTTCAGGATCATGAAAATCCCTCACTCCTACTCTCCTCATGCCGAAAGGCTTGAGTAAGTCATTCATTCTATCCAAACCTCCTTTAATCATCACAAAGTTAGAAAAATATCTATACGAAGGGAATATAGTTCCCTTTCCTTGATCTTTCAAATGCTTACCCTCCACATTTCCCAGTTGCCATGTCACTTCAAGAAAACCAATCCTTTCTAGTGCATGATTAGAAAGCATGTGGGGTGAGATAAATGCACCATAAAATCTCAAAAAAATATAAATGGGATAGGGGATAATGAATCCCCAATTGTGATTAACCCCCAACGCAGGTCTCTTGTCTTTGGGTCTCAATAAATCATTCAAATCCTTGGGAATCCTTGGAATGTTCACAACTAGAGCTCTCCTCAATTTGGATGGAAATAAGTTCTCAAAGACCACATAGTCAGAATCTATATCATCCTTGTCTAGGACAGTAGTCCAACATTGGACAGGGAATTCCAAGTCACCTTTCATTCTCTCTAGTGTCATGTCTTTCCCAAAGTAAGTTGCACCTTTATGCAAATCCTGACTTACCAATTGGGTTGCTATGTTTAGAGGGTTTTACAACACTAAGTGGGTTGTAGATTTCTTAACACCCAGTGTTTTCCAATTTCATTATATTCTTACTATCCAATTCACAAAAGGTTCTCAAGGAAATCATAAAACATACCAAATTGAGGTGAGGGATGAGTAACCAATTAGGTTGTTACTTGTAAAAGGTTTTAAAATATTATGTGGGTTGCAAATTTCATAAAACCAATGCTTTGCAACCTAGAATTTTACAAAACAATATGAATGTCTTGAAAAGATTTTGTTAATTAGATAGTAGGAATGTAATGAAAGGCACCATTTTATAAACACTCATTGTTCTCCAACAAATAATAACACTCTATATGATTGTGGGTTGGAAAACATAGTGGGAGATGAGTGCATGATTTATGAAACCTCCAGCCCACACAATGTTGTAAAACCCTCTACACATTGGTTGCCAAATGAAGTCACTCATTTTTCTTGTCACTTTGAATTATACCGACATTTTTTCCCTTATGCGAGAAGCTATCCGTGCACTGCAGGTAGGAAGGTTGGCATGACTAAGACATGTTTTTTAAAATTGTAACAAGTATTATTATTGTCTATCAACTCAAACTGTCAAGTCTTTCTGTTGATGCATTTTGTTAAGAGAGCAGGATGGGGGATAGGGTGTTATGTTATAATGTATCTATGTAGGTGTGTTTTATTGGGAGATTAGCTTCTCCCACTATTTAGAACATATTACTAATTTTTTAAAATAGTGTTATTGGAAAACACTCTATGTTGTGGTTTTTTCATTCTGTAGGTTGAAAGAAAAAAATTAGAGAGAAGTGGGAAGAGTTGTAGGTGGAGGAGATGACAAACTAATGGAATTGAGGTGAGGGGCTTGTAAATAATTGAGTTGTTATTGCTAAAGGGTTGTAAAATATTATGTGGGTTGTAAATTTTGAAAAACCAATATTTTGCAACTTGAAATTTTATAAAATGGTATGAATGTAATTTAGATAGTATAAATGTAATGAAAAACACCTTATAACAAGTCTCACATAGAGTAAAAAATGTGTTTCAATTTCTTAATATGATCCAAATATACATGCACAGTATGATTGTAGGCTAGAAAACATAATGAGAGGTGAGGTTACAACATGATTTATGAAACCTCCAACCCACACAATGTTGTAAAACCCTTTACACATTGAAGCCAAATAGCTTACTGGGTGTTTATAAAATGGTTCCTATCATTACATTCCTATGGTCTAAATAACAAAAGCTTTTCAAGAAATTCATAGTGTTTTATAAAACTATAGGATGCAAAACACTGTGTTTTACAAAACTTGTAACCCACTTAATGTTTCAAAACCATTTAGAAACAACAAACTTCAAAATGAGAATGTTGAAAATGACAACATTTTGGGTTTTCTATCCATTCCAAATTATGATTTTGAAAACTTTCCAACACAAAACCCATATTGTGTTTCAAATGAAAACCTCTTTTCACAAGGAAAACCATTTATTTTACCGTCAATGAAAACCCATCTTCGCAACGAATAGATATTCAATTCTTCACATTAAAAAAAATAAAATTAAAAAAATTAAAAATTGTCAACATAAAAACACACAAAACAACTCTGCATTTGAAATAAAAACCCCTTTTCACAAGGAAACTCCTTTATTTTCCCGTCAATGAAAACCCATCTTTGCAACAAAGTCATTCAATTCTTCATAGTGAGAATATTAAAATGGAAAAATTAAAAAACCCTCAACATAGAAACACATAAATAGGTCTACATTTTAAATGAAAAACCTTTTCACAAGGAAAACCCTTTATTTTCCTATCAATCAAAACTCATTTTCTCAACGAATAGTCATTCAATTCTTCACAGTTCTTAGGAAGAATGGAAAAATGACATATTTTTTGTAGATATATATACTTTCTAGCTATTCACCTGAGCCTATCAAATGCATTTTTGTAGAGAGGGTCTTGACTCTTGTTCGGCCTTTAAATGCCTGCAACTCTATTCCACACTCCCCAACAACCTCCAAAATGCAAATGTTGAAAATGAAAATGTTTTGGGCTTTTTGTCCATTCTTTTTTTTATTTTGAAAAAGCTGCTGACCACACAAACCTTTTCTGATGATGACACATGTGAAAATAGACACCTAACCATCCATTAGCATGCTCCATCAAGTCTTTCCATCAGTATGTTTTGTCCAACACATGGTCAGGCTTAACCAACACACTCTATGCGTTGACTAGTTAGGTGGCAGGTGTGGGCCCATTCCATCTATTCCTTCCACTCCATTTCCTTGAGCATTCCAGTTAAATGTTGCAGTCAATAGTTATCCACCCATTTCCTGCCTATAATTAAAACCAAACTAAAAACTATGCCAACGCATAAAAGTTTTAGTGGATGCTCGTAAAGAGTTGATCATATAAAACTTATTGTAGCAAACAAGAACAGAAGGCATGTTGAAATGCCCTGATAGACATTTATGTAAAATGTGGAAGCATAGACAAGGGATGTGAGCCATTTGATCGAGTGCCTCAAAAAAATGTGGTCTCATGGAATGCCATGATTCCAAGATATATGGAAAATAGATTTTATGAAAAGTTAGTAACTTTCAAGCAAATACAACTGATAGTTGTAAAGCTAGACTATGCAACCTTTTCTAGTAGCCTCTCTTCCTTTTTGAAAATGGGAGCTTTGGAATAGGGTATGGACATCCCATCAAATGATGGATAGAGAATTTTTTTCAAATTGTAGTTGCAACTACCTTGGTAGACATGTATGCAAAATGTGGAAGCTTGCATAGAAAGGGGTGGTAACTGTTTGACAAAATGTCTTCAAAACATACTATTTAATGGAATGACATGATTGTAGGATATGCACAAAATGGATTTGTGACAAGGCTTTAAAAATTGTCAGCATACTCCCCGCCTGTATCAATATGAGAGCTCAAGAACAAGGTATATATATCCATCAAAGTTTAAGAAGAAGGGGGTTTTTGTCAGATATTATTGTTGGAAATGCTCTAGTAGACATGTATGGAAAATATGAAAGCATAGGCAAGGCACGTAAATTTTTTGACAAAATGCCTCAAAGAAATATGTTGTCATCGAATGCAATGTTTGTGGGATATGTACAAAATGGATTTTGCAAGGGTGCTCTCAAAATATTTGAATTAATGCAGCACTTTGGAACATGTCTAACATTATAAACTTTTCTTTTGTTATATGTGAATGCAACCATGAAAGTTTAGTGCATGTGGACTATACATACTCAATCACATGGATACCTCTTATTGTATTACACCTACATTTTATCTTTATATGTGCATGCTTGAACTACTTGTTCATGCTGGCTATCTTGACTACACCCTAAACTTTGTTATTAAGATGCTAGTTAAACCTATGGTAGTTGTGTGGATCTATTTTCTTGTTGTTTGCAAATCACATATGAATATAGGCTCGAGAGTATTTACAATGATGCTGCTCTTTTATTTGGATGGATATGTTTTCTTGTTGCCTACAAATCACATATGAATATAGGCTCAGGAGTATTTATAGTGATGCTGCTTTTTTATTTGGATCCTAAAAAAGATGTGACTTATGTTCTTCTCTCAAACATCTATGTAAAAGTGGGTAGGTGGTGTGAGCAAATAGTAAGGAGATTGATGAAAGATCGATAATTAAAAAGATCTCTAGATGTAGTTGGATTGATCTATGCGAAGTTGGAGAATTTGGCTTGAGATGAAGGCAATAGGGTATTTTCTAGCTATGCAAGATATTTACTCAGTGGTACATGGAAAGTGAGGAAAAAAAATTATTTGTTTGCCACCATAGTTAAAATTTGACAATTACTTTTGATTTTCTAGGAATGCCCCCTACAACAACTATTAGAGTTGTTAAGAACCTGAGTATGTGTTGATTTCTAGACTACAATGAGATTCATCTTCAATATTGTTGCAACTCATACTTCTAATGGTTAATTTAGTTGATTTCATGGAGAGGAAATGAACTCACTTCCACACACATTATTCCATGAATTACTCCAAGGCCTTGTTAATTCATTATGATGAAGTAATTTTGAAAATCCTTAATTATGATAAGCCTCAATATATGGGTTCCTAAGTTGGTTTACTTATCTTAGAATGTTTGGGAACATTCTCCAATAAGGTTTCCATTTCTTTATGCTTTGCAACACCATCTCTAATTTTAGATAAAATTAGGGAACCCCTCCTTTGGTGTTTTTCCTTTTAAGCCTTTACCTTGCATGCCTTTCTCAGTGTAAGCACTCTAGTGTGTTTCTAATTTTTTTTTAGTTTGATTGTGTTGCTTATAGAGTCCCTCATCGACATTTGATCAAAGATTTATATTTTTGTCTTGCCCCATTCTAGGTGATGTTGGGGTCTATATTAGTAAGTTTAAGTTTATATAATTCTAGTGCATTTTTTCTTAATAGAGCCATGTTTTGGCCATCATCTATAACCAATCTAAGAACTCTTTCAATGGATCCTCTTATTAAGAAATATTCTTGTTGTATTGATTTTCCTTTTGTTATACTTGTCATGTGCCTAAATATCTTGAACTATAGAAATTTCTAAAGTGTTAGGGGTAATTTGTGTCTATTTCTATCCTTTTTTGGGTTTATAGGTTTCCTCTTTCCAATGTTATTTTATTCCATTCCTTGAAACCCAACATTTCAATTTTTGTTTGAGACCTTTGACTATTTTAGTCTTTTAGACTTCTAATTTTACATATGTACTTTATCATAGATTTCCCTCTACTTCATCTTTACCTTTAGCCCTAGAATTTTAGGTCTCCATATAATCATGTACTTCTTAAGCTATAATACTAATCCATGAACCTTAATTATTCTCCAAGTTCTTACTCTTTTCCATGCTTCCTCTCCTTTAGCATTGAGTATTCACCATTGTCAATTCTTAATTTGAGGATTCACTTTTCCTTTAGTCTCAAAATGTTGGAATTTTTAGTATTTTCCCTATTTCCCTCACCCCAATTCCCATCTACCTTCATTCTTATGGAACCCATACTTGTTGGCTTACTCATACCATCATACCCAAAAGGTATAAGGCATGTAGGAAAACCAACCTCTGAACCTTGAAAGTCTTCAACATTATTTCAGGCTTTCTCTTTCTTTTTCTAGCATTACGCACACCGCATTAATGATCCCTAACCTATTTCTCTCGAGTCATAGATTTTAATAATTCTATATTTTTATTTACAAAAAAAAACATCTATTATTTAATATCCTTGCTCCCTTTCCTTCACCTTTTTGTCCATATTATTTAGTGGTATCAAAATTTCACTCACTTTGACCCTATTTCTTCTTCCATTAGTATTTGGGTATCTCTTTCACTAGTCCTCACTCTTTGCATATTTTCCTTTCAAACTCCTAAGGTTATTTATACAACCTTCCCTAAAAGTAAGTCAACATGTGGTAAGCCTAAACCCTAGTAGAAACTTAAGAAAAAGAGATTTTTCTTTTTTTTAAATACCTAGGGTTGGATTAACAAAAGCATTTCCTAGGAGAATTGATGAAAGTGAAGAAGAAGAAAAATTATTGTGGTAAGGGGGTACATAATTTGGTGAGAAGGAAGTCCAAAGAGATAATTAAGAAAAATAAAAATGGATAGGATGATAGTAATGCATGTCTCAAAGAAAAATAGGTCCATCAACTAAAATAACTTGAAAATTTGGTAGAATAAGAAGATCAGGTTATGCTTCAAGGGTTGGATATGTTAAAGTTGGATAAGGTTATTTTAAATAATCTCTTGAAAGATGGAATTGGAGGTTTTCTATATTCATCCAATTAGTGTTATCTTATGAAGAAAGGGAGATAGTAAGTTTAGACAATGAGAAGGACTAAGGCAATTTTAGTTACTTTAATTAATTTTTTGTATTAGGGTTGGTTTAAAGAGAAAACTATAAGTTATTGGTGTTCTTTGTAGAATTATTGGTTTCTTGAGAAGAGAATGGGGCTAAATAAATAGAGGCATTAGAGGTCAAAGATGAGATGGCCTTAAACTGATCCATAACCTATGTATAATCATACAAAGTGGTACAAAGTGTTATAAAAGTTGGATATTTATGCAAGAGAATTTGATTGTGAATCTTTCGGAAAAAATTCCTAATAAATACTCTCTCAACATATTAGAGTCGAGAAGAAGATATGAGATATATGAAATAATGAATTGATAATAAAAGATAAAATCCATCACCTTCTCATTTACGCCTTGATTGAATTGCATAACATGTTCATGAAACTAACCTACAATGCTATGTTGACTTGAATATGTTCCATGAAAAGATAAGATAGAGGAAGGAACCCATAGAATAGGACCATTTTTTGTTTATTTTTTCTTAATGAATAGAGAAAATCTTAGCTATTAATATATCATCAAAGTAATAATCAATGTGCACATTGACCTATAAAGGATTGAACACCTATCTTAGGATCACTTATCCAATCATACATGTGTGTCAATATTTAACATGGTGAACTATGATTCTTTTGGGTGATTTATTATAGCCAAACATATTATATTGTGAAGGAGGCTTAAAGTTCCATCCCATGGGGTTTAAGATGATGGGAGAATAGATAGCTAGCATTTCATTATTGACATTTCTTGAACTAGGTAGGTGGTAAATGATACTTGGTTAGGAGCATAGGTTGGGACATTAAGGGTAGATGTAAAAAAATAATGCTTTGGTAAGAGTGTTGCAAGGGTTGTGAGGTTAATGGAATGATAGGAGATGAAGTAACAATAGTGGTAAGAGAGGATCAAGAAAGATAAGTGAAGGGTTGAAAGGGTGACACATAGGGGTAGGAGGTAAAGTGGCTACCTAAAGGGACATTATCATAGTTAAAAGGAGGAATGGAGTAAGAGACATAAATGGTAGGAATGTGGGTTCGATGGGGAGTAGGCATGAAAATTTAGGTGAAGTAATTTTGAGTGGTAGGAAAAAGAATAGAATTTGGCTAGAAGAGAGGGATGAGTGTAGGATAACTAGACTATAAAGAGAGATGAGTGTGGAAAATTTATCCTATACCTTGTAATATCCCTAGTCGAGCTCAAGATGGGCAATGGTGATATTTGTTAAGGAGTAGCTGACATTGTCAGGTAGGCTACTTTGGAGGAGAGACAAGTGGTGATCAATTTTGTCAACTAATAGACTTATAATCATTTAATAGGGATTCATTATCAAAGTGATGCTCATTGTGAGACATGTAGAGTGGGACAACATGTGGGTAGATGACTATAGAGGAAGGGTGGAAGGGAAATGGAGGAAAATACATGGAAAATTTTAGGTGAGGATTCTTATAATAGATAATGTATGAGGAAGGGATAGTGAAAGAAGGAAAGACAATAATTTCTATCAAAGAACATCAAAATGATACATCCTCATATACTATGGGAAATTTGAGTATAAGAATGTAGAGTTTTTATTTATAGGTGAAAATAAAAGACAAACAATAGTGTAGTAAATGGACACTAAACTAATTGTGATAAGGTCCTTATGTTATGACTATGTTTATGTTTACTCAAAAAGACAGTTTTGTTGAATGATGATAAATTTTAAAGTCAAAGTAGAATTAACTAATTTTTATTACATTAATGAATGAGAGTTTGTTGTTTAGAGAAAAAATTTCTTTTGAAGATGAATAAAGGAATAAATAATGAAGGTTAATATTCATATAAAATTCACTACAAATATAGATAATAAATAGATAGTCTACATAATTTAGGCATAGGAAAGCCTTTTCAATTATCTATCTTAAGATTCAACTACAAATCTATCAGAAATAGGTTTACTTAAGTTAACCCAAACACACAAAATTCTCTATGAACTAAATAACAAAATTCTTTTTCTTTCTAGTTAGATTGCATAACATGTCTTACTTAAGTTAAATTCTCAATCTAAATGGGATTCAATTGGAAAATGATAACAAACTAATAAATTGGTTGACTTACTAGCAATTAAATTTATGAACAACAAGATTGTTCAAAGACATTTAAAGATAATAAGAATGAAAGATGGAAATTAGATAAACTAGTTTATGGAAAATAATAAAAGGACCTATTGAAAAAATTGAGGTTGCTAATAAGGAGAACAAAGTTCAATTTTAGTATAAGGATATTGACACACCTATAGAGTGCAACCATACTTTTATTACATATGATTTTTTTTTTTTAAAACTAAGATATATATCAACAAAAGAGTGCTACAATTTTGAAGAAATGAGAAATAAAATAAGAATGTAGAATTCCTATATGGCTTCAAAACAGTTCCCGACCCTTGTCTGTGCTTCCACTTTTTGCATACATTTCTACCAGAGCAGTTGG
This sequence comes from Sequoia sempervirens, assembly GCA_007258455.2. NCBI lineage: Eukaryota > Viridiplantae > Streptophyta > Pinopsida > Cupressales > Cupressaceae > Sequoia > Sequoia sempervirens. Next base: position 458,796,163 of record VDFB02105785.1, read on the forward strand.
AACTACATCAAAGAAAATTATTGCTCTATCCTTAATGCTCTAATGGATGTCCATACCCTATTCCAACGCTCCCATTTTGGCACAAGCTAGGAGGGTCTATCTTTATACCTGCTAAATACATTTGATTGAAAGTTCCTAAAGCCTTTTTAATTAGTCGATTTTATGAATAATCTATAATGAGGGCATTCCATGAGAACATGTTTCTTCGGGGCATTCTGTTAAACAGTTCACGTTCCTTGTCTATGCTTCCACATTCGGCATCTCATGCAATCATGACATTCCACTAAATAGTTTTATTTATAGGAATTCTGTCAAACAATTACCGTCCTTGTCTATGCTTCCACATTTTGCATAAATGTCTACCAAGGTAGTTGCAACTACAATCTAACAAAATTCTTGTCCATCATTTGATGGATGTCCATAGTAGTCATACCCTGTTCCAAAGCTCCAATTTTTGGATAGGTAGGGAGGCTACTGGCAAGGGTTGCATAGTCCAGCTTTACAACTACTAGTTGCATTTGCTTGAAAGTTCCTGCCTCATTCCCTGTATATCCTAGAATCGTGGCATTCCATGAGACGACATTTCTTTGAGGCATTTGATCAGACAGTTCATGTCCCTTGTCTATGCTTCCACATTTTGCATACATGTCTATAGAGCATTTTAGCATGCCCTTCGTTCACTGCATTAATTTTTATATGATCAAACTCTTTATGAGCATCCACTAAACTTTTGTTACACGGGCACGGTTTTGAGTTTGGTTTGAATTATAATCGGGTGTCCTATTATGTTATAATATTACATATATAGATGCCTTTTGTTGGGAGTTTTTCTTCTCCCATTTTCATCAAACTAATCTAATATAATTATTATTATGTATCATTACTGGTGCTTTAAATATATGGATTTCAGTGGTTACTAAAAATTAAGGCTTTCAAGACTCGATTTTTTTATAAAGGTTTAAGGAATTTGAAATTTGAAATTTGTATTGAGGGCTTCGTGATGCAAAATTATTAAGTTTTTCTTTAGTGTTTTGATGCGGAAACAAGACATGTTGAGTTGAATAAATGTGTAATTCTCATGCTAGATTCCATTAACGATTGCTTGAATTTTACTCAATGGCATGAATCTATTTTCTAACCTTACCATGCAATTTAAAATAAAAAATAAAAATAAGAACTTAGGTGGCCATATAGATCATCATGCAATGACAACAACAATGCACTTTAATTGAAATACTCCAGCTCTACAAATTGTTTCCTCAGAACAGAAGAACATCAAAGCCCATGAGAAAACTCAAGAAACAAACGAGCAAAATAACCTAACAATGCACTTTAATTGAAATACTCCAGCTCTACAAATTGTTTCCTCATAACAGAAGAACATCAAAGCCCATGAGAAAACTCAAGAAACAAATGAGCAAAATAACCTAACAATGCACTTTAATTGAAATACTCCAGCTCTACAAATTGTTTCCTCAGAACAAAGAACATCAAAGCCCATGAGAAAACTCAAGAAAAAAATGAGAAAAATAACCTATCAATGAACTTTAATTGAAATACTCCAGCTCTACAAATTGCTTCCTCAGAACAGAAGAACATCAAAGCCCATGAGAAAAGTCAAGTAACAAACGAGCAAAATAACCTAAGAATGCACTTTAATTGAAATACTCCATCTCTACAAATTGTTTCCTTAGAATAGAAGAACATCAAAGCCCATGAGAAAACTCAAGAAACAAACGAGAAAAATAACCTAGCAATGCACTTTAATTGAAATAATCCAGCTCTACAAATTGTTTCCTCAGAACAGAAGAACATCAAAGCCCATGAGAAAACTCAAGAAACAAATGAGCAAAAATAACCTAACAATGCACTTTAATTGAAATACTCCAGCTCTACAAATTGTTTCCTCAGAACAGAAGAACATGAAAGCCCATGAGAAAACTCAAGAAACAAACGAGCAAAATAACCTAACAATGCACTTTAATTGAAATACTCCAGCTCTACAAATCGTTTCCTCATAACAGAAGAACATGAAAGCCCATGAGAAAACTCAAGAAACAAATGAGAAAAATAACCTAACAATGCACTTTAATTGAAATACTCCAGCTCTACAAATTGTTTCCTCATAATAGAAGAACATGAAAAGCCCATGAGAAAACTCAAGAAACAAATGAGCAAAATAACCTAACAATGCACTTTAATTGAAATACTCCAGCTCTACAAATTGTTTCCTTAGAACAAGAAGAACATCAAAGCCCATGAGAAAACTCAAGAAATAAACGAGCAAAATAACCTAAAATAACTAAAAACATCTGCCTCCTCAGTCCTCTTTTTTAGCAGCTTCTTAAAAATCACCATGTATTGCTGAAGAAATAACTGTATGACTAGCGCCTTCCCCCAACCCCATACAAAAACTCATCCCCATACATGCAATGGACTTTTCAACAATCTTTGAATGCGTCTACCTTGATTTTTCCGCCACTCGATATCAGGATGAAACATATGATCAAACTCTATAATGGCGCAATCAATATCCAGGTACTGTTGACATCCAAGCCCAAGACATCTATATTTATGTTTTAAGGTTTTACGATCACATTTCATACAATTATGAATTCCTAGGTCATTAGCAAGTCTAAAGCTATGATCATTAGTATGCTCGCTATGGGTGAGTGTCAAAGGAAGCCCTAAATAGAGGGGATGAAATTTAAGATTTTTGGTAGAAGATTCAAACATAAAACCTAATAATTTATGTTCACAGAAGCTACAACGCTCTTTTCCAATACTCAAGGGATGAAATTCCAATGGGAACGTGGAAACATGGGATGTGCAAAATCTTCAGGCAACTCTACGCAAACTTTATGAAACGTTATTGCTCGACACATTCTACATTTGTAACCGATGTTCACTCCAACACGCTTACATCCTTCACATGTGTAAAGTGGTAAGCCTTCCATCAAATAAAGTTCATGAAGATGGCATCCACGATACAAAACAGTGGGAGAAGTATCATTAATCATTGATGCGCTTGTATGGATCGGGGATGTTTGAAGTGGGGTGGATGGACTAGATGCCATGGTGTGTGGCTCAGTCAAGGGAAAGCTAAATTTTCTTTGCCTGATACACTACAAAAAGCTTCTGCCAAAACTTGAGCAATGAATGTATTGAACACATTGCTGCAAGAGCATTGTAATGCATGATTTATAGGTAGCTTCCTCTACATGAGCACTCACAGCCAACAAAATGGTGCCAACATTATTTAATTTGATTCACATTTTCCATCGTCTTGCACAAGAATAAAAATGAAATGCATAATTTGTACTAGTGATTTCTTCAATGAATACTAGCCTATCCTCATACTTCACTGAAACACAATAAGTACATATGATGGTGATAAATTTAAAAATGTGCAAATTAACGTTTTTGGCTGATTTCCCATGATTTGTATGATGCTTCTTTAACTGCAAATACAAAATTTTCTTAACAGAATTCCAACTTCGATGTTCTCATGCTTTCATCATTCAACAGCCCCTCACCAGACTGAAAAACAAAAATTACATGTATATGATGGTGATAAATTTGTAAAGGTGAAAGGTGCAGATTCAATCCATAGAGCTCAGAGTCTATTCTATAGAGCTGAGAGAGGATAAAAAATGTACATAGTTTCCTTTCAACAACAATAAAAGTAAAATCCATCATTTGTATTATGATTCTTCAAAACAGAATTCCAACTTTGATTTTCTCATGCTCTATTCCTTCCCCAGACTGAAAAACAAGAAGTACATGTAAAGGTGAAAGGTGTAGTTTCAATCCATGAGCTCGAGGCGCATTCTATAGAGCCCAGAGAGGATATATTATTTTTATATTAATATTAGTTCTCTCACATTTTTTACTTTACATTTCATTCTCTATTTTTTTTATCATGATTTAATATTTAATATTTAATCTTAATTTATATCATCTATAATGCTGAATTTTATTATTAAACTTAACTATTATCATTTCTTCTTAATTTATAGTTATTTGAATATATTTAATTATTACGATAGTATTTAAAAATATTTTTTTATAATTGTGTCATAGTTTTTATCAATATTTAAAATCATATTCTATGATGGATCATCAAAATAATAATAAAAAATAGAATGAAAGCACTTTTGAAAATTAATAAAATAAATTAGAAAATAAAAACACAAGAAGAAAGCCACAAAATAAATATAAAGTATTATACATTAATAGTTCTATTAAAAAATATTCTAAGTGTTATTTCTAGAAAAGGCCAAAAAGAACCTTCTAGAAACCCTCCAAATTTTCCTCCACATGAAGAAAAGTTGAGCCAAGTCAATAGTCACACTAAAAATGTGACAAAAATGTCTCTAAACAACCCCTTTTCCTCTAAAATTAGTCAAAACTCACACATCTCTCATGTCTGCAAGTCATTATTAGTCTTCACACAAGTATTGACCCACACTCTCCTCATGCAATATGTGTATTTTGAAGCACAAGACTCCAAAAAGCATTAAAGATAATTATCTTGATTATTTGATTCATAAAACATCACTAAACAAGTCATTTTACAATTCAAAGCATAAAATAAGGACCCCACCATCTCCTTGTGTTACATTTGCATTAAAAGGCACAATAAAAGTGATTTTCAAATCACTTACATGATATCTTTGAATATTAGAATAAAATGTAACATATAATGTCATATCTAAAAGCCTTCAAAAGCTTCCAAGGCATTTAATCATCTCAACTTACCTTATTCTACATTTTAATCCACATGGCAATATCACTGGTTTTCAAAGGCATCATATTGAGCTCCAAAACACTTGGCCAATATGGCCAACCTCTAAATTCCTTGGAAAGCATACTCCAAGTCACATAATTTTAGACAAAAATCAAAGGCATATTACTTGACCATGCCACACTCCATATGTATTAATTGAGGACTTAAGACTTGGAAAAGTTTTTTAACAAGGGGAAAAAAGAACTTAAGGCATATAATGCCTAAGTTAATAAACATAAGTTTTAGCCCCATTATGCATTCACACATGTTTTTTTAATTTTAAAACATGGGAAGAAAATCCCATCGCACAAAATTAGGGTCAAACCTTAATCATTAAACACTAAAATAATGAGTCAACTCATCATTTTGTTGTTTGAACAATCTTGAGAGCATGATGCAGCCACCAGGGTTTGAGCAAAGACAAGAAAAACAATGGTGAGCACACAATTTTTTTGAGATTCTCTAATGAGAAACAAAGGAAAAGAGGTAAAAACTTCTATGTAGCTTGAAATATAAATTTTTTCTAGCATTTGGAAACCATTCTAGAGCTTAAGGTTGGGGCCATGGACAAATATTTGACTCATATGCTTCATTTGTTCTCTTTCTATTGTTGTTTCATCCTTTCAACCACCATGAAAAGCTTTAAATGAAGCTTACTATGGAGATACAAAGCTTTGAATATTACAAAAATTGAGCAAAATCTCTAGGTAAGCATTCAATCGACTCCATTTTCTAAATTTGAGCAATAGAAACCCCATGTTTTTGTTTCTACCTTGATAATAAAGCATAGAAGCTCATTTCCTTTCTACATTTGTTAATGAGGAAACTCCATTTTGTTTACCATTTGATTTCATGAAAAAATGCACCTTTTGGCCATGGCCATAGAAAGAATAGATGGATTTGATTTTCTTTAAAACTTTAGCATTTGCAATTTGTAAAATAACCCAGATGGGTTCTTCATTTTGTAGAAAAAAGAGAATCTTTTGGCTGCGGCCTATAACATAGTGAAATATGGTACCACCATTTTGATTTTATTTTAAGAAACTTCAAATGTTCATTTTGAAAGGCTCTATGTTTGTAATTTTATTGAACCCCAAGTGGGTTATTGACTTGGTGAAGAAAAATAGGCCTTTGGCCATGCCCTGTAAAGAATAAAATGGGGTTTTATCACATTGTTGTATTTTCTATTCAAACCCAGACAATTTCCTTTCCATTCTTTTTTATATCTATAGAATTTGATAGAGCCTAGATAGGTTTTCTTGATTTCTTGAAGAAACTCAATTTTTTTTTATAGAAATGCAGATGGCTTTGTAAATGTACTCCATTTTTTAAAAAAAAATTGGCAATGTTGCTTCATCTTTTGAAACCCCGGGTGGGTTTTTCACATTTTGCAAAAAAGAGGTCAAACTTGAGCATGGCCTATCATAAAACATGAAATGGCTTTCACTTACCATTATTTTAGGATGTTTCTTTATTGAAATCTTATGAAAAACCCAAATGGGTCCTTTTTCAATTGAAAGCAAACTTTAGATTTTGTTAAAAATGATTCAATGCCACAGCACAATATGAGCATAATGAAAAGCTTCAATTTTGAAAACTGGGTTCTATGTGAGCATCTGAATTGATTTTCTACATTTGATGATGATGGACATCATGAATATCTATTTTTAACTCTGAATATGAAACCATTGTTACTGTACCTTCCATACATGGATAGTGGCTTCCACTTGCTACTTTTGAGAACAATGATGGCCACCTTTGTTATTATTTGGTTTGTGGCCAAAGATAGAATTTGTAAATCATTTTCAAGAAAAATTACCCCTATTCCTTGATCTTCCCCTTATAACTATGAATTAATCATCATTGCATGCTCCTTGTGACTTATGAGAACTGTAACATGAAGCCATCCAAATGGGGTTGCATTCTTGGCCTCCTTTCTCACCTATGTACCATAACTATGACTGTCTTCTTTTGTCATGATCACCTCCAAAAAAATAAAAATTAATGCCTTGTAATTCACTGTAAAGAATGAAGGGCTTATGATGTTTTCTAAGAGGGTAAGAATTCCTTTTATCCTTGAAATAGTGTACCTCATAAGTCATTTATGCTTGACTACCCTTCAAGTGCATAGATAAAATGAAGATAAATCTGTAGCCCTTAATGATACTACTCTTATTCATGACTATGCTCTATTCCTTTGAAGCACCATGTTTTATGATGGCTTCAATATGTGAATTTTATGAGATCCTCTATTTCAATCAATAAAACTATTGCTATCTTAAATATCATTGTTCTTCAGTAGCAATAGATTTTATAGAGCTCCCTTTCTAGGAGCTACATTTTATGTTAGACTTTCAAAATGTATTTTTCCATCATCTACCTCATGTATGTTGACTACCTCATGGTGGCTTGAATAGTGGTCTATCCTCAACTCGAGTAAAGATGTGTGTGTTGTTCTCATTTTAAATTGCACAGTTATGACAGTCCCATGATTGTGATGTCTTTCTAGCATCCTATAACAATAAATATTTAAAATCATATTACATGATGGATCATCAAAATAATAATAATAAATAGAATGGAATCACTTTTGAAAATTAATAAAATAAATTAGAAAAAAAAAACACAAGAAAATAGCCACAAAATAAATAAAAAGTATTATACATTAACAGTGCCACTAAAAAATATTCTAAGTGTTATCTTCTAAAACCTTAGAGGTGATCTTGGAAATCAGGTCCTGTAGTTACAAGATTTCTCATGTTGATACAAGAATGCATGAGAATGCAAACTTGAATATCAACTTGTGTAATACATCATTAGAAGAACAAACATTGGCATTGGATGGTCCAATCATGAAGATCCACTCATTTGCACATGTCGCAACACTATAATTTTTCATGAATATTTCGCAATTACATGTGTATGGACGTAGAAATAATTTATATAACAACTAGTATTAATTAATTTAATTTTAAAGAATTTAAAATACATATAAATAAATTTGTGTACACATTTATTTAAATGTGACATACTTGTCAATAAGTAGGTGTACTATTCTATAAACAAGGCCGCGATACTGTGAAGTTCCTACCAAATGTTGGTAGGCCAATTTTGTTCTTTGATTTGTATTAATTTAAGTAGTTATGTTTAAAAAATAAGATACAAAGCTTGTTCTATAATAATAGTCAAATAGATAGACTTCCTACATGGCTTGTCATTGATGTGTATACAGTACATAATTTTTTAGAAGGCTAACAAAATTTATCATATAGCCAGAAATTGAAAAAGTAGAATTTATACTTATCTGAATCCAATGCAATAGTTTTTACTTTCTAGTTGTGATGTCATTTTTCTTATGTTTCAAAAATGAAAAATAGAATATTTCAACAAAAGGAGCATATATAAGATAAACCTACATATATTTTTTGCAACATCTCCTTGTTATGAAAATAATAAATACAAAAGGATAAAGGATCTCTAGAGAAAATCAGTAAACTGCTTCAATTTAAAATCCATGGCTTTAACTCCTAAAAAAATAAATTGAATTTATACCATCTAATCAAATAGAGGTGATCCATTGATCCCATCAGTTGTTCATTAGAAAAAGAATCACAGAGAAAGGAGCGCATATCAATGTAAGAGGGATGAAGATTATGTTCTAAATGGAATTCACATATTGTTCCTTATTTGTGAATCTGAGCACCATCATATATTTGCATATTTGAGCTCATTAGAAGCTATAAGTCTCCATTTCCTTACTAGAGTTTTACAATATTGGTGTTCATTGTTGTGGATTTGTGCAACTTTATTTCTCTATGCTAATTGTTTAAGCACATAATTGTGGAATAAGATGAGGTAAAACAACTTTTTCAAGAACCATCTTAAACACTTTGCAAACAAAACTAATCTAATAGTCACAAGTTGGTGAATTAGCTCTCTTGAGTTAGTTTTATAGATCACTAGTCATGTAGTTCCTAGACCCTTTCTTGTTTCTTAAAAATTAGTGAGTTCACTTTTAGGGCTTTTCTATATTCACATAAATGGGAGACAAGGACTGCGTACATTAGCTATCATTTAACTAACTAATTCTATCAAATTCCAACATCTAGCAAAAGATATTTGTGTGTAGAAACAACTCAATTTTTGCTAATTACTTTGGGGATATTTGAGACTAGATTTCATCCAAAGTACTGAAGAGAAGCACAAGACCCTATTTTAGGAAAGTAGACCATAATCCTCTCCACAAAGCAATGGAAATGGCTAAGACTTGGTTTTTTAATTGATTTAATAACTATGAACTTATAGCTTGAAAATGAGACCTATCAGATAAAAATTATGAAATCAAAGAAGCACAAGTGATTCCAAATCAGTGTTATTCTAAATAAGACAGAGCCTAATGTTGTACCCAAAATTAATTTTTTGGCATTTTGTATAAATTGAGCTAAATCTTGTTAAAATTCCATGTTAAGTTAGTTTTAGGTCAAACCAATCATAGAATCTTGGTGGGTTTATGTCAAGGAATACATGTGCAAAATTTTGAAAATTTGAAAATTAGGGTTTTTTCGCCCCTATTTTCAGGGAAACCCCTAAAAATAGGACCTTCCCAGAAATGATTGAAAATGATTTTGATAGGATTAAAAGGCTTTATGATCACATTGGTCAAGTCAGAATCATCAAAAGACATGTTTTACTCTGGTGGGTCTATTTCTATTTTGCAGGAACAAAGTTAGGAGCTCCATAGCCATTAATGGCAGATTGGCCAGTACCAGGTGCTGAAAGCTAAGCTTCAAAAGCTTCAACAACACAACCATGGAGGAAAAAGTCAAAAATGATGCTGTTTGATGAAGGAGATTCTTGAAAATGAAAAAGGTCAAAATTTGACCAACTCTAGAAATGTTACAAAGGAGAGATTGTTCACATGCTGAAAAGAGCCTTTTTCAAGCAAGGGCGCCCATGATCTTTAAGGGTCAAATGCAATCACCAAGATCTTTCAATACATTCATTCTTGACATTTGCTTACTAGCACAATAACAAAACAAATAGACAAACCATCTAAAGAGTAGATCATAAATAGTCGTTGACAGAGCGAAAAGAAGCAGTTGAACAAAATATCAGAAAATGATTGTCAAACGTGAAGATCAAAGAAAAAGAGCCTTTTCAAAAGAAAGGATACTTTTTTTTGGACCTCCAGATGTTGATAAATGAAAAAAGGCTTCCCAGGATAACTTTCTCAACCCAAGTAGATCTCAAAAATGCAACTGAAAGTGTAAACATCTGACAGTGCAGTCAACAGATAATCGAGATCAAAGTAGGCAACTTTTCAGACAAAGATAACCATGCTGAAAGACAAAAGAGCTCTTTTCAATGAGGGGTGCCCTTGAAGAAAGGAGCCCTAAAATGAAATCCAAGTTTTCTGAAGTCAGTCATCTTTGTCAGAACAGAGCTAGATACCTGATGAGATATCAAGCAAAATCATCTAACTCTCTGATCAATCAGAAATCCAGATCAAAGCACGAGAGGTCATTTCAAAAGGCTGAAGAACAAAGTTTGAAAATTCACCAAGGCATTAGCAAGAGAGCCTTTTCTTGGAAAAGTCGCCCTTTCTTTTGAAGCCCTAAACTCAACTTTTTACCATCATGCCTCCCAGGCACTCCTCTTCAAGTCAAATCCAGCTCAGCAGTGAATGTGTCAGCATCATCTCAGGATCAATAGATCAAGCTAGATTCAGGATCAAACTGAGGTTGTTCAAGAGAGAAAATAATAAAAAACTTGCAAAAATCAAAAGGGACACCCTGAAGAATTCAAAGGTCAAGTTTTTGACTAAAGTCAAGATATTTTGAGAAAAACTTGGCTAAAACACTCCACGATCAGTGGAAATCACCTTTTTGAACTTTAGATCAAGCCAAAATCACTTTTGATCATGAGTTAGGTCCCCAAACTTGTGGATCTAAGGCTTGAGTCTATGTAATCAAGGTATAGACATCCCACTTTTTTATTTAATTGCAAGTTGATGATCAAGAACAGCCATAAGCTCTCAAGGATGCCATTTATAGATCTGGCCAAGGTTTTCATCCGTTCTTTGATATTTCTTGCAGATCTGAAGCAGAAGAAGATTGCTAATCTGAGGTTGGATTCAGAGACGTATTTTCTTAGAGAGTCAGATAAAAACTTCCAATCCATCTTCTGTCTACTTCCTCTCTTCTTGTCTTAGGTTTTCTTGCACATTTCAAAAAGGTGGCAAGCTACATCAGATCAAATCAACTGGGTAGATTCAGCATAATTTTCTAGAGAAACCCATCTCGAAATTTTTTCCAGAATTAGCAAACTTGTTGCCCCTATTTTTGTGGGTTTTTTTGAAAAAAAATTCGAATCAAAATTCTGAGGAATTGGGTTTGTTTAGCATTGAAGCACGAACAAAACCCATGTGCCGGATTTTTTTCGAAACAATACTTCTCGGTAGGGTGCTATTTTCAGGGGTTTTTCAAAATCATCTAAACAAGGTCAAGCTTATAGTCAATCTTTAAGTTTTTCAAGACACAGTACTCCCAAGTAGAGTACGAGACCAAGATGATCTTACTCCATGATTACTTGAAAACAGTCAACACAAATTTACATCAAGTGAATCCAGTGGTTGATTTGGAGCAGCTGGAGGGCATGAATCAGATCACATTGCATTGTCAGATCACATTCCAAGTTTAACTCCACTTTCCTTAAATCATGCATTGTCAGATCCCATTGATTAAGGATGTCTAATTGGCTTTCATGATTTGTGGATCGTAGATCTCCACTAAATGTGGATGTCTATTTTGGAGGGATACTTTACATTAAAGTTCACCTTAAGTTTGCTTTCAGTCAGCTGAAGTAGTTTCCAGTTGACTCTTTGTTCACTTTCAGTTAACTGAAGTAGTTTTCTAGTTAACTGCTTGTTCCCCCTTTTTAGGAATAAATCTTGCTAATTGATTGGCAAGAACTCGTTGTTAACTCAAGGAGATTTTGGGGTTGCCCACTCCTTTGAGTTCTATAAATAAGAGCCTTGGGCTCATTATTTTTTTAACTTTTACTTGCTATCCAAAATTGTTGTGCCATTGTTGCCAATAGCTTTGAGAGTGGATATTTTTTCACTCTTGGATGAGAGTTCATTGGATGATTGTAATTGTGCATGATTTCATGCCTTTGCTTTCCCAACCTTTGTAATTCGTTGATAAAGCTTTGAAGGCAAATATCAGAAGCTGCTTGCATTTTGGTCAATCTTTTTGAGTTGTGTCTATGTCTTGTGTCTAATAGCTTGTTGTTTAACTTCCCTCCTCCTTGGACATTTGTTATTAATAGTTATCGTTCGTTGTTGTTTAATGTGTTGATCTCCAATGTATACTTCGGATAGGAGTCCCTCCTCCTTAGCAAGCTTGCTGGCCAAGACATCGTCAAATTGTTGTTTCTTGTAAACTATTTCCTAGCCCATACCTCGGATAGGAGTCCCTCCTCCTTGGTAGATCTCAGATCTAGTTTACCGTATAGAGAATTTGCTTGTACCAACCTTATCCCGGTGTATACACGAGAGTTTAGAGCCTCAGTCATATTCTCAGGAGATGGCGAATTCAGGTGATCCAACCAACCCATTCCCACTCCTTTACCCTCATGCTCTATTTACCTTGAAGGTATTGGATAGATAGAAGCTAGATTAGTTGTAGTTAAGATTTGCAAAACTAGAGAAAAAGCTTAGCTACGACACATTGTGTTTGTGCACCCTTGTGTCCTACCGCTGAAGCATAAAAAGATAGGAACTTTAGTTTACATTTCCCTTCCTTACGCATTGCTCCTAGCAGAGAGGGACTTATCCTCTTTAAATAATGAAGAAGTGTTGCAAAACATTTGAAATAGTTGAACGTTTACAATCAAAACTGTTGGCATTTAAATTAGCACCTCTGGAGTACTGATTGTAAACATTCAGCTATTTCAAATGTTTTGCAACACTTCTTCGTTATTTAAAGAGGAGAAGTCCCTCTCTACTGGGAGCAATGCGTAAGGAAGGGAAATGTTAACTAAAGTTCCTATCTTTTTATGCTTCAGCGGTAGGACACAAGGGTGCACAAACACAATGTTTCGTAGCTAAGCTTTTTCTCTGGTTTCACAGATCTTAACTACGACTAATCTAGCTTCTATCTATCCAATACCTTCAAGGTAAATAGAGCATGAGGGTAAAGGAGCGAGAATGGGTTGGTTGGATCACCTGAATTCGCCATCTCCTGAGAATATGACCGAGGCTCTAAACTCTCATGTATACACCGGGATAAGGTTGGTACAAGAAAATTCTCTATACGGTAAACTAGATCTGAGATCTACCAAGGAGGAGGGACTCCTATCTGAGGTATGGGCTAGGAAATAGTTTACAAGAAACAACAATTTGACGATGTGTTGATCAATTGTAGTGTCTCTGCTTCTGCTTGAAAGGCTTGATGTCAGACTTTAGTGGAATTGTATGGGACAATTCCTTTGGCTTGAATGCTATCAGGTCTTCATAGGACCATGCAAAGATGTCTCGGTATTGTTTGAATAGAGAGATGAAATGGTCCCTTTCTTCCGCAGTGCAACATTTGCCTAGGTTGACGAGCCGAGGCTTATCTTCCATACCAATGTTGACTTGTCGGTAGCCAGCTGACGTCTTGTCATTAGAATTCCTTTGATCCTAAACATGTTTGTCATGTCTATCAAATATATCCTCCAAGGATACTAGGCCCTTGGGGATATTATTGCCTCTTAGTTGGATGATACCAGATTCTGTGACTTCAGAATCTTCTGCCATATATTCTTTGGAGGGAGAAGCACTACCTTCAAAGAATAATTCTTGATAATTGTCCTCCGTGCAGAGGAACTCTTGAATATCATCATCATTAGTAAAGACCTGCCAATTTTCATAGTTGTCAGGGATGGCTGGCCTGTAGACGAGCTCAATAGCGAAGACATTCTGATGAAAATCAGAATGGGGCATGAAAAGAGCTACTGATACCGCAAGGGAATCTGCTCTGCTATTCTGCTCATGTGCGATGTATTCGATGTTGAATGCTTTGAACAAGTCAATCACATTCCACACCCTTTATTGGTAAGAAAAAAGATGACTTCTTCTTACTTGATAAAATCCTCTGACTTGTTGAAAGATTAGCTTTGCATTGCCTTCGACTTGAAGGTATTTTATACCCATATCTCTTGCATTTTTGAGGCCAAGTATGAGCACCTCATATTCTACAGTATTATTTGTGTTATCAAACTACAAGTGATAAGAAAATGGGTATAGTGTTCCTTCAGGAGAGGTAATGAAAAATCCTGCTCCCGAACCTATTGTTGAGCAACTGCTGTCGAATTGCATATTCCACATTCTTGAATCTTCATTCAATGTTTGTGTGGTAAGTGCAAAAATTTCATCTTCTTTGGTTACTTCTGACAGCATGGCATACATGCCAGGACCCGTGCTTTGATGTAGCACTTGTGCTTGTGGGTCTTGAGATTTCATTACCATGAATGTTGACTTAGCCTCAGGTTCTAACTTGAAAGTGCCCTTTTTCAATAGGATTTTCATGTACTACCAATCCAATTGAATTTCGCCTTTGAGATCTTTGCAGAAGCTTCTGCTCAGGAGCATTCCATAACTGATTGGGATGTCAGCTATGAGAATGGTCATCATGATCTTCTTTTCTGGGCAGGATGCCAATCTTACTTGAGCATACTTCAACTGACCCACCAATGGCATGGGTTTTGATTCAAGTGAATAACACTTTTCTTTTGTTTCCGTGCATGATAGACCTAAAGCTTTCATGATTTGTAAAGTCATGACATTGTTAGATGCCCCTGAATCAATTATACAATTGCTAAGCTTATATCCTCCCATATACAAAGATATGTAAAAAGGTTTTGGCTTTTCTCCCGCTAGCATAGAAGATGCTAGCAATGTGGGCTGTATGACGATTGGCTTCTGAATTACCTTGAGAATCCAATCCATTTGATCAGGATGATCCTAGAGATACTCCAGCTGTGAAATTTGTACCTTCTTCTTCATCATGAATATCACTATTTCAAAACTCATCGAAGACGGATCTTGAGAAACTAGTGTGACGAACTCATGTGTAGACTTGGGATTAGAAGTGTAAGCTTCTTTTCCCTTTTCATTGAACTGTCGTCTTTCATCTTCCTCTTTCTGTGCTTTGAAATGCTAAGCACATGTAAACACAGGTGTTGACAGGTTCTCGTGATTAACAACAAGATTGTACTGACGGTAGTCTTCTTCTTCTTGATTTATGGGTTCGCTATGAAAGTATCCCGTTGTGGAGTCGCCATCGAAATTTTCCATTTGAGGTGGAGGAACGTTCGAATTTGAAGGTACTGTATTGGAGCTTGGAACTGCATCTCCGGCATATCCCATTATCTATTTCATTCTCTGATTCTCAGGGCATGAAGATCCAGTGTGTTTGTCTGAATCATGGAAACAACAGAATACATTGGATTTCTCAGGTTCTGCTTATCTAGGCAGTCCTGAAAACTTTGGCTTGAAGTTGTTAAATGATTGGAAGTTATTTTTCTTCAGCTGATAGGGATGTTGAGGCTGGTACTGGTGTCGAGGTTGGTATGGTGGTGGTGTGGGCATTGTTTGCTGCCCTTGGTTGGGTGACTATCTTTTGCGAATTGTCACCTCATTTGCTACCTTCTGTAGCAATGGATCTATTGATGCATGGACCAGAGATATGATGGCATCATT
This sequence comes from Sequoia sempervirens, assembly GCA_007258455.2. Lineage (NCBI taxonomy): Eukaryota > Viridiplantae > Streptophyta > Pinopsida > Cupressales > Cupressaceae > Sequoia > Sequoia sempervirens. The sequence continues at coordinate 458,811,696 of VDFB02105785.1, forward strand.
CTTCATCTTCCCCGTAGTGATCATGTGATCCTCAAGCTCGATAGCCTTCTCTTGAGCTACCAGCAATTCCCACCAGAAAAGAATTAAAGCCTTTCAAGTAGAAGCAACATCGATGGGAGGCTCTTCGCACTGCCATGAAGCAAGCAATAATTGAAGCATTTCATCCCTTTGGGGATGAGGTGAGTTCTTTGTAAAATAATTTTTCTTTGCTTTAACGTTATGTTGTTATGTTTTACCCCGTTCAGTGAAGTATTGTCATGTTTTTGGTGTTTTCTTAGATGTTTTGTCGTAGGTGAATAAATTGGGGAACCCAATAACTGAGGTGAACTCTATTTTTAGGTATGTATGGAACCAAATTCCTGACTCCATTAGCCAACTAATTAGATATATTGGTCTACGAAACTTGAGATTCTTGATTCTCCTATGCCGTAGGTATCTGACATGGTCACCAGACAGAGCCTAAATGTTGTACCCAAAATAAATTTTTTGGCATTCTGTATAAATTGAGCTAAATATTGTTAAAATTCCATGTAAAGTCTATTTTAGGTCAAACCAATCATAAAATCTTGGTGGGTTACTATCAAGGAACACACATGCAAAATTCTAAAAATTTGAAAATTAGGGTTTTTTGCCCCTATTTTCAGGGAAAACCCCTGAAAATAGAACCTTCCCAGAAATGATTGAAAATGATTTTGATAGGGTTAAAAGGCTTCACGACCACATTGGTCAAGTTAGAATCATCAAAAGATAAGTTTTACTCTGGTGGGTCTATTTCTATTTTTCAGGAACAAAGTTAGGAGCTCCGCAACCATTAATGGCAGATTGGTCAGTACTAGGTGCTGAAAGCTAACCTTCGAAAGCTTCAACGACGCAACCATGGCGGAAAAGTTATAAAATGATGCTGTTTGATGAAGGGGATTTTCAAAAGTGAAAAATGCTAAAAATTGACTAAGTCTGGGATTTTCGAAAATGAAAAATGCTAAAAATTGACTAAGTCTGGAGAATGCACGCCTTGCTGCCAAGAGGAGGCTATGTAGTCAAATGCCTTAGTAATTTTCCCAAACATCCATACACGATGAACATGAGACATGAAGAAATGGTGATCTTCGACAGAGGAGCTTTTTTGAAATTGAAAAAGGTCAAAATTTGACTAACTCTAGAAACGTTATGAAGGAGAAACAAGTTCACATGCTGAAAAGAGCCTTTTTCAAGTAGGGGTGCCCATGATCTGTAAGGGTCAAATGCAATCACCAAGATCTTTCAAGACATTCATTCTTGACGTTTGCTTGCTAGCATGACAACAAAACAAACAGACAAACCATCTGAAGAGTAGATCATAAACAGTTGCTGACAGAGCGAAAAGAGGTAGTTGAAGAAATATCAGAAAATGATTGTCAAATGTGAAGATCAAAGAAAAAGAGCCTTTTCAAAAGAAAGGATACCTTTTTTTTGGACCTCCAGATGCTGATAAATGACAAAAGGCTTCCCAAGATAACTTTCTTAGCCCAAGTAGATCTCAGAAATGCAATTGAAAGCGTAAACATCTGATAGTGCAGTCAACGGATAATCGAGATCAAAGTAGGCAACTTTTCAGACAAAGATAACCATGCTGAAAGACAAAAGAGATCTTTTCAATGAGGGGCGCCCTTGAATAAAGGAGCCCTAAAATGAAATCCAAGTTTTCTGAAGTCAGTCATCTTTGTCAGAACAGAGCTGGGTACCTGATGAGATATCAAGTGAAATCATCTGACTCTCTAATCAATCAGAAATCTAGATCAAAGCACGAGAGGTTATTTCAAAAGGCTGAAGAACAAAGTTTGAAAATTCACCAAGGCATTAACAAAAGAGCCTTTTCTTGGAAAAGGCTCCCTTTCTTTTGAAGCCCTAAACTCAGCTTTTTACCATCATGCCTCCTAGGCACTCCTCTTTAGGTCAAATCCAGCTCAGCAGTGAATGTGTCAGCATCATCTTAGGATCTACAGATCAAGCCAGATTCAGGATCAAATTGGGGTTGTTCAAGAGAGAAAATAATAAAAAACTTGCAAAAATCAAAAGGGACGCCTTGAAGATGTCAAAGGTCAAGTTGTTGACTAAAGTCAAGATATTTTGAGCAAAACTTGGCTAAAACACTCCATGATCAGTGGAAATCACCTTTTTGAACTTTAGATCAAGCCAAAATCACTTTTGATCATGAGTTAGGTCCCCAAACTTGTGGATCTAAGGCTTGAGTCTATGTAATCAAGGTATAGACATCCCATTTCATTATTTCATTGCAGGTTGATGATCAAGAACAGCCATAAGCTCTCAAGGACACCATTTACAGATCTAGCCAAGGTTTTCATCCATTCTTTGATATTTCTTATAGATCTAAAGCAGAAGAAGATTGCTAATCTGAGTTTGGATTCAGAGATAGAATTTCTCAGAGAGTCAGATGAAAACTTCCAATTCATCTTCTGTCTACTTCCTCTCTTCTTGTCTTAGGTTTTCTTGCACATTTCAAAAAGGTGGCAAGCTACATCAGATCAGATCAAGTGGGTAGATTCAGCATAATTTTCTAGAGAAACCCATCTCAAAATTTTTTCCAGAATCAACAAACTTGCTGCCCCTATTTTTGGGGGTTTTTCCAAAAAAAAATTAGAATCAAAATTCTGAGGAACTGGGTTTGTTCAGCATTAAAGCACGAACAAAACCCATGTGCCAGAATTTTTCCAGAAAAATACTTCTTGGCAGGGCGCTATTTTCGGGGGTTTCCAAAAATCATCTGAACAAGGTCAAGCTTACAGTCAATCTTTAAGTTTTTCAAGATGCAGTACTCCTAGGTACAATACGAGACCAAGATAGTCTTACTCCATGATTAATTGAAAATAGTCGACACAAATTTACATTAAGTGAATCCAGTGGTTGATTTGGAGCAGCTGGAGGGCATCAATCAGATCACATTGCAGAATATTGAAGAATCTGGGTTGCTACAGGTCGCATCCATTTCCATCACACTAAAAAGTGCAGAGCCACCAAAGTTACCAAGAGAAATAGCTTGCGCAAGAAGAGATGTTGTGTCATCAAAGCATTGACTATCCAGAAACGGAAGAAGTCAACACATGGATCGAGGAGTTGTTGACCAGAAATGGTGAAGTGTGAAAAGACACCTAGGAAGGATGTCCTACCTTCTAATTGGCATTTATGAGACTTGAGTTTGACTTGATGCTTCTTTCCAAGTCAACTCAAGATGATATTAAATGTAATTGGAGTTAACTTGATGTTTCTTTGGAAGTTTAACTCCATATTCCTTAAATCATGCATTGTCAGATCCCACTAATTAAGGATGTCTAATTGGCTTCCATGATTTGTGGATCAAATAATGAGCCCAAGGCTCTTATTTATAGAACTCAAAGGAGTAGGCAACCCTAAAATCTCCTTGAGTTAACAATGAGTTCTTTTTCAATCAATTAGCAAGATTTATTCCTAAAAAGGGGAAGCAAACAGTTAACTGGAAAACTACTTTAGTTAACTGAAAGTGAACAAAGAGTCAACTGGAAATTACTTCAGTTGATTGAAAGCAAACTAAAGGTGAACTTTAATGTAAAGTATCCCTCCAAAATAGACATCCACATTTAGTGGAGATCTAAGATCCACAAATCATGGAAGCCAATTAGACATCCTTAATCAGTGGGATCTGACAATGCATGATTTAAGGAAAGTGGAGTTAAACTTGGAAAGAAGCATCAAGTTAACTCCAACTACATTTAATGCCTTTTTGAGTTGACTTGGAAAGAGGCATCAAGTCAAACTCAAGTATCATAAATGCCACTTGGAGGGTAGGATGTCCTTCTTTGGTGCATTTATAGCTTTTCTCATTTCACCATTTATGGTCAACAGCTCCTTGATCTATGTGTACATCTTGTGTCTAATAGCTTGTTGTTTCACTTCCCTCCTCGGATAGGAGTCCCTCCTCCTTGGACATTTGTTATTAATAGTTATCGTTCCTTGTTGTTTAATGTGTTGACCTCCAAGCTATACTTCGGATAGGAGTCCCTCCTCCTTAGCAAGCTCGCTGGCCAAGACATCATCAAATTGTTGTTTCTTGTAAACTATTTCCTAGCCCATACCTCGGATAGGAGTCCCTCCTCCTTGGCAGGTCTCAGATCTAGTTTACCGTATAGAGCGTTTGCTTGTACAAACCTTATCCTAGTGTATACCCGAGAGTTCAGAGCCTTGGTCATATTTTCAGGAGACAGCGAATTCAGGTGATCCAACCAACCCATTCCTGCTCCTTTACCCTCATGCTCTATTTACCTTGAAGGTATTGGATAGATAGAAGCTAGATTAATCATAGTTAAGATCTGCAGAAACCAGAGAAAAAGCTTAGCTACGGCGCATTGTGTTTGTGCACCCTTGTGTCCTACCATTAAAGCATAAAAATATAGGAACTTTAGTTTACATTTCCCTTCCTTACGCATTGCTCCTAGCAGAGAGGGACTTCTCCTCTTTAAATAATGAAGAAGTGTTGCAAAAAATTTGAAATAGCTGAATGTTTACAATCAGCACTCAAGAGGTGCTAATTTAAATGCCAACAGTATTTTCTCGAACACCTTCCTTCGTCGGTCCATTTGAAAGTGGTCATTTTCTTCATCATTACTGAGATGTCTTTGGTCAGCTCTGAGAAGTCAGGTACAAATCTTCGTATAAAATTGACTTTTCCGAAGAAAGAGTGTACCCCAATTTTATTTGTGGGGAGAGCCAGGTCCTTGATTGCATCTACCCGATTAGGGTCTACCCTAGTCCCTTCTTTAGAGATGATGTGACCAAGTAATTTTCCTTCTGCCACCGCGAAGATAGACTTCTTTAGATTCAGTGATATGTGATGGGACCTGCATCTCTCAAACACTTTCACTAAGTGCTAAAAATGATCTTGCTACTTTTTTGAGAAAGCGGTAAGGTCATCAAGATAAATGACAATCAATTTGTCCTTTAAGTCACCAAACGCCAAGTCCATGGCTCGCTGAAAAGTAGCACCGGCATTGATGAGGCCAAAGGGCATCCTCTCATAGGTGAAAATTCCCCATGGAGTGGTGAACGCTGTCTTGAGTTGATCCTCTTCAGCCACTGCAATCTTGTTGTATCCCAAAAATCCGTCAAGTAATGACAGCATTTCCAAACCGGTTACTGTTTGCAATGTATGTTCTATGATGGGTAAAGGATAATTATCCTTTAGTGACTACTGGTTCAGGTTCCTGAAGTCTACATAAATCTAGATTTCTCCACTCTTCTTGCATACATGAATGATATTGGACACCCACATGGAATAGTGGATCAGGTATATGATCTTGGCATCCACCATCTTTTTCACCTCTGTGTAGATTGTATCTTGGACATGTAGGTTGTAGTGTCTCTGCTTCTGCTTGAAAGGCTTGATGTCAGACTTTAGTGGAATTGTATGGGACAATTCCTTTGGCTTGAAATATTTTAGGTCTTCATAGGACCATTCAAAGATGTCTCGGTATTGTTTGAATAGAAAGATGAAATGGTCGCTTTCTTCTGCAGTGCAACATTTGCCTAGGTTGACGAGCCAAGGCTGATCTTCTGTACCAATGTTGAATTTTCGGTAGTCGGCTAGCATCTTGTCATTAGAATTCCTTTGATCCTGAACATGTCTGTCATGTCTATCAAATATATCCTTCAAGGAAACTAGATCCTTGGGGATATTATTGCCTCTTAGTTGGATGATACCAGATTCTGTGACTTCAGAATCTTCTGCCATATATTCTTTGGAGGGAGAAGCACTACCTTCAAAGAATAATTCTTGATAATTGTCCTCCATGTGGAGTAACTCTTGAATATCATCATCATTAGTAAAGACCTGCCAATTGTCGTAGTTTTTGGGGATAGCCGGCCTGTAGACGAGCTCAATAGTGAGACATTCTGACAAAAATCAGAATGGGGCATGAAAAGAGCTACTAATACCGCAAGGGAATCTGCTCTGCTATTATGCTCATGTGGGATGTATTCGATGTTGAATTCTTCGAACCAATTGATCGCATTCCACACCCTTTGTCGGTAAGAAGAAAGACGACTTCTTCTTACTTGATACAGTCCTCTGACTTGTTGAATGATTAGCTTTGCATCACCTTCGACTTGATGGTATTTTATACCCATATCTCTTGCATTTTTTAGGCCAAGTATGAGCACCTCATATTCTGCAGTATTGTTTGTGTTATCAAACTACAAGTGATAAGAAAATGGGTATAGTGTGACTTCGGGAGAGGTAATGACAACTCTTGCTCCCGAACCTGTTGTTGAGCAACTGCCATCAAATTACATATTCCACATTCTTGAATCTTCATTCAATGTTTGTGTGGTAAGTGCAAAAATTTCATCTTCTTCAGTTACTTCTGATAGCATGGCATACGTGCTAGGACCCGTGCTCTGATGTAGCACTTGTGCTTGTGGGTCTTGAGATTTCACCACCGTGAATGTTGACTTAGCCTCAGGTTCTAACTTGAAGGTGCCATTCTTCAATGGGATTGTCGCGTACGACCAATCCAGTTGAATCTCACCTCTGAGATCCTTGCAGAAGCTTCTACTTAGGAGCATTCCATAACTGATTGGGATGTTATCTATGAGAATGGTCATCATGATCTTATTTTCTGGGCAGGATGCCAATCTTACTTGAGCATCCTTCAGCTAACCCACAAATGGCATGGGTTGTGATTCAAGTGAATAACACTTTTCTTTCATTTCTATGCATGATAGTCTTAAAGCTTTCATGATTTGTAAAGGCATGACATTGTCAGATGCCACTGAATCAATTATACAATTGCTAAGCTTATATCCTCCCATATACAAGGATATGTAAAAGGTTTTGGATTTTCTCCTGTTGGTACGAAAGATGCTAGCAATGTGGGCTGTATGACGATTGGCTTCTGAATTACCTTGAGAATCTGATCCATTTGATCAAGATGATCTTGGAGATACTCCAGCTATGAAATTTGTACCTTCATCTTCATCATGGATGCCACTATGTCAAAAATCATTGAAGATGGCTCTTGAGAGACTGGTGTGATGAACTCATGTGTAGACTTGGGATTAGAGGTGGAAGCTTCTTTTCCCTTTTCATTGGACTGTCATCTTTCATCTTCCTCTTTGTGTGCTTTGAAATGTTGAGCACGTGTAAAGACAAGTGTTGACAGGTTCTCATGATTGACAGCAAGATTGTACTGACGGTAGTCTTCTTATTCTTGATTTACGAGTTTGCTATGAAAGTATCCTATTGCTGAGTCAGCATCAAAATTGTCCATTTGAGGTGGAGCAATGTTCAAATTTGAAGGTACTGTATTGGAGCTTGGAACTGCATCTCCGACATATCCCATTATCTGGTTCATTCTCTGATTCTCAGGGCATGAGGATCTAGTGTGTTCGGCTGAATCATGGAAACAACAGAACACATTGGATTTCTTAGGTTCTGCTTGTCTAGGCAGTCTTGAAAACTTTGGCTTGAAGTTGTTAAATGATTGGAAGCCATTTTTCTTTGGTTGATAGGGCTATTGAGGCTGGTACTGCTGTTGAGGCTGGTATGGTGGTGGTGTGGGCATTGCTTGCTGCCCTTGGTTGGGTGACTGTCTTTTGAGGATTGTCACCTCATTTGCTACCTTTTGTAGCAATGGATCTGCTAATGCTTGGACCAACGGTCTGATGGCATCATTCTTCATCTTCCCCGTAGTGATCATGTGATCCTTAAGCTCGATAGCCTTCTCTTGACCTACCAGTAAGTATTCTTCATGATTGCCTTTTATGAAAAAGGCTATCTCTGAGGGTAGGGCATTGATGAAGCTGCTCATCAGGATCTCGTCAGATGGATTCATTGTGTGGGAAAATCGTGTAACTAGGCGATTAAACCTTGCTACAAACTCTCTCATTGGTTATGTGGACTCCATCTTTGAGTTAGATAAACGGGCAAATAGTTGATGACTGTCTTCAGTAGGTCTGAATCTAGCCAAGAACTTTTTGTTCATCTCTTCCTAGTTTGTGATAATCCCTGGTTGAAAATGATTGAACCAGTCAGCTGCATTCACTTCAAGAGTTTCGATAAAGATTCGAATAGTGATATCTTGATGTGGCACAGATATAACAGAACAGGCCGCTATGAATGCTGAGAGATGTTCATCAGGATGTCTAGTCCTGTTGCCATAGAATCTTGGGAAATGCTTCTATGATCCCTTGGGAAGTTCATGATTGCCTTGTAAGGCCAACAGACCTATGTTGTTACCCCATGGAAGTGGGGAAGCACATCTGGCAACTCTTGCATTTCGGCCATTGCCGAAAAGATTGTTGATGTAGTTACCATTGCCATTGTTGTTGTTGTCGTTATTACGGCCATTGCCATTATGAATGTTAACGTTGTCGGCCATTGCTTGAGTAGGAGGTTCTTGATGTGGTTCTTCTAGGAATTTCTCTCGAACCTCTTGAAATATTTGCTCTGTGTCGGATGCTTCTCCAACTTCTTCTTGAAAAAGAGGATTGGTCCTCCTCCATTGGGAGGTCTTCTTCCATTTCTGTTCCTGAGATTCCATCTTCAGCTTGATGCTTCAAATCACCATCTTCTGCCAAGAGTGGTACACAGAATTGTGGTACTACCTAACCTATGGGGAATGTCCAACACACTTGGATAAGCAGCAGAGAAGAACTTTGAAATTACAAGCACAAAGTTACGTGCTTGGAGGAAATGTTCTATACAAGCATGGGCTTGATGGAACGTTCCTACTATGCGTCACCAAAGATCAACAATGATGATTGTTGGAGGCATTCCGTGATCAAGCATGCGGAGGTCACTTCTCATCAAGGGTTACCCCATTCAAGATCTTGTGAGCATTGTTCTTTTGGTCGACTTTGTTTCGTGATGCATATGGCTGGGTGCACAGATGCACGTTGTGCCAACAATTTGTTGGTAAACTTAAGCTGTCAAACCTTCCACTCGGGCCAGTGGTGATAGATGCTCCATTCCAGCAATGGGGCATATACTTTGTGGGACCTATCAACCCTCATTCCAGCAAAGGACATTTCTATGTCCTCATAGTGACAGACTATTTCACTAAGTGGGTTGAGGCAATTCCTGTAAAGCAGGCTACTTTCGAGGTGGTGTGTAATTTCCTCAAGGAGAACATCATTACACACTTCAGAGTACCCAAAAAGATCATGACTAACAACGCTACAAGCTTCTCATCAGAGGAGTTGATAGAATTTTTTTTGACTATGGTATCACCTTGTCCCATTCTTCAGATTACTATCCACAAGGTAATGGACAAGCCGAATTGTCAAATAAGAACATAGTCACAATAGTGCACAAGATGGTTGATTCCAATCAACGGGCTTGGCACACGAAATTGTATGATGCTCTTTGGGCTGATAGAATCATGCCTAAGAGAGCTATTGGCACTTCACCTTTCATAATCCTATATGGCACTAAAGTTGCGTTACCCATCACTCTAGAGTTTTCTGCTTTGCAGCTGGCATCCACAATAGAAGATGAGGAATTCAAAGATCCTATTGAGAAACGTATCTTATGCCTGATGAAACTTCAAGAAGAAAGGGTGGAGATAGTTGATAAAATCACTCAGCATCAAGAGCGAGTGAAGAATATCTTCAACAAGAAGGCTTGGCAACGAGACTTTGAGATTGCAGATAAAGTCCTATTATGGGACAAGAGACACGAAGCAAAGGGAATACACGGAAAATTTGATTCCCTTTGGCTAGGGCCATTCCTGATTCATAATATTGCAGGAGAGAATTCCTATATTCTCTCACATTCAGACGGGAGAATCTTCCCACTGCCTTATAGTGGGCAGTACTTGAAGCATTTCATCCCTTTGGGGATGGGGTGAGTATATATTGTAAATACTTTTCCTTTCTTTAACATTATGTTGTTATGTTTTTCCCCGTTCACTAAAGTATTGTCATGTTTTAGGTGATTTCTTAGTTGTTTTGTCCTAGGTAAATAAATTGGGGAACCCAATAAATAAGGTGAACTCTATTTTTAGGTATGTATGGAATCAGAGTCCTAACTCCGTTGCCCAACTATTTATATATATTGGTCTACGAAACTTGAGATTCTCAGTTCTCCTATGTCGTAGGTATCCGACATGGTCACCAGATGGAGCCTAATGTTGTACCCAAAATTAATTTTTTGGCATTCTGTATAAATTGAGCTAAATCTTGTTAAAATGCCATGTTAAGTTAGTTTTAGGTCAAACCAATCATAGAATCTTGGTGGGTTTCTGTCAAGGAACACATGTGCAAAATTCTAAAAATTTGAAAATTAGGGTTTTTTCGCCCCTATTTTCAGGGGAACCCCCGAAAATAGGACCTTCCCAGAAATGATTGAAAATTATTTTGATAGGATTAAAAGGCTTCATGATCACATTGGTCAAGTTAGAATCATCAAAAGACATGTTTTACTCTGGTGGGTCTATTTCTATTTTTCAGGAACAAAGTTAGTAGCTCCGCAGCCATTAATGGTAGATTGGCCAGTACCAGGTGCTGAAAGCTAAGCTTCAAAAGCTTCAACGACACAACCATGGTAGAAAAAGTCAAAAATGATGATGTTTGATGAAGGAGATTCCTAAAAATGAAAAAGGTCAAAATTTGACTAACTCTGGAAATGTTACGAAGGAGAAATTGTTCACATGCTGAAAAGAGCCTTTTTCAAGCAGGGGCGCCCATGATCTTTTAAGGTCAAATGAAGTCATTCAGATCATCCAAGGCATTCATTCTTGATGTTTTCCTACTGGTGCGACAGTGAAACAAATAGATTAATCATCTGAGGGACAGATCACAAGCAACTGCTAACGAAGCAAAAAGAGGCAGTTGAGAAAATATCAAGAAACCACAGTTAACGACGAAATTCTAGGAAAAAGAGCCTTTCCAAAAGAAAGGTGCCCTTCTGTTGGTGTAATTAAATGTGTTGTACCTCATCCTAGGCCATGATTACATCTTAGTTAAGTTTACTTAGGGACCACATAGGAGGTTGTTGGATATTTTCCACCTTTGATGGACTTGACATGTCATTACCACATCACTTCCACCTTTTGTGGACACATCATGTGATTATCTCTCCACCTTTTGTGGAGATTATCACATTATCCTTTTCCACTTTAGATGGAGTGATAACTTTTCATACTTGTCTCATGTCATAAGATTACGACACTTGTCATAATCTTATGCCCTCCTGTGTTCTCACCTTGGCTATATAACCAAGGGGTCTCCTATGTACATTGTATCAGTACCATTCTATCATCTCATATTATTGATATTGAATATAGTTTATTCTTGTCATATTATTTTCTCTCTCTTTTGTGCTTTCTATTAGGCCTCTAGATCTTGGGTGGATATCTTCATAGCGAATTCTTACATGGTATCAGAGCTTTTAGAGTGCCTTTAGTTAGTTATTTGGAGAGATTCTTGGAGGGTTCCATTTTTGGCCTTATGTTGTAGGTGCATATTGGGAGCTTGTTGCATCAGATCTGAGCTCACCATTGCGTCTGGAGTGTCCGAGATAGTCAGATTTTCCTTTTGTTTTGTCTCAGTTGGACATCGGAGGCCAAATCTACAAAGGGTTGAAGATCAGAGGTGGTTGCTAGATCCAAGAGGTAGCTGCCACTTTGGAGCATTTTCAATCGAAAAGGACCTCACCATCGTGCTCAGAAGGGCCAAAAACCCATAAATCGACTACCAATTCGTCCAAATCAGAGCAAGTTGTCTGTCAAGGCAAAAAAAATTTGCAGGCCGGTCGTACGGCCAACCTACGCAGGCGGTACGAAAATATTTTTCAAAAAAAAAAAAAAATCTTTTATTTTTCTGCAAAATTTAATTTGTAAAAAAATTAAAAAAAAAATCATTCAAACAAATTTTATTTCACAGTTTTTTATTCATTGTAAAAGTTTTTTTTTTTAAATAAAATAACGGTACTCGAGTACCTGCGGACTTGCAGTCTGTAGTGTACCTGCATACCCGCCGAGCGCCTTGCCGTCACCATGTGGTGGTACCGCCGTAGTGAATAGCAGCCCCCACAGGCGGGCCCCGCGCCCCACTCAATCCACCGGCAGGCGGCCGAAAAATTCAAAATCGGTGGGGTCTTTCAAAAATCCGGCGTTCTTTCAACAGAATATTTCGTTTGCGAGAAGATTCCGCAGCAGCATTAGAATATTCCGGCGATAGATTTCCGACAGATTTTACACCCCTCTCCGTTGAGCTTTCTGATTTTGCAGTTCATTTTCAAAAGCTCATATCTTAGTCGTTTTGAGGCCTTTTTTGTGTAATTTTTTTTGATTTGGACTAATTTTTCATGTACATCACAGTGGTGAAGTTATTTTTTGATTTTGGTGCATGGATTTTCCATAAAATTGGATTTGTCTCAGGTCTTGCTCGATTGTCACCATTTTTGCAACTTTCGGGGCTCTGTTCAGGCTCATACGAACTCCTTTTCAGGTGCCATTTTCTTTGAAAGTGCATGATTTTTTCTAAAATTCATAGTGGTGGTATCAGTTTGTAGTGATTGTGATCAGAAATTGTACTTTCAACACTTGGTCATTTTTGGCCTATTTTGGCATTTGTAAAGATAAGATCTCAGTTTGGTCTTTTGTATTAGTCATTTGAGTCTATTGTAGCCTACTTAAGGCTATTGTAAAGCATTGAAAATTAGAATCCCAATTTGCTTGGCTTGCAAGTGGCCATTGTACACGCACTAATTATAAAGTGCCAAATCATCTTTTTGGGGGGGTTCTTTGATTGAGTGAATTTGGGGGGGTGTCTTGAGTGATTGTGCCTCTATCTCTATCTTGTTCTCTTTCATTTTTCTGCTATGGGTTCTCCTAAGTTTCCCTTGTTAACTCCACATAATTATGATTCTTGGAAAATTGATGCATGGAGTAAGTTAATGGAAAAAGGATTAACTCATTATATTGATGGAACTATTGTTGCACCATATGATCCTCAAGCTAATATTGTTGCTCATTTGGATTGGCTCACTAAAAATACTATGGCTCTTGGAACATTAAGGAAATATGTATCAAAAGATCTAATCTTTCAAATTGATAAGTGTAAGACAATTAAAGAAGCTTGGGAAAATTTTGGTCAATTGTATGGCCAAGTTGATGAGATTAGAGGTTATCAGCTTGACAATGATCTCACAATGTCAGATCCCAAGAATTTTGATAGAATCCAAGACTATGTCACTAAGGCAAATGAGCTAAGAGCACAACTTAAGGATTGTGGCATTGATAAGAAGGATGCACAGTTGGTCTACAATTTGTTGGGAAAACTTCCATCAGAATATGCAACATTTGTTTCTAACTTCCAAACCCATCGCTTGATAGTAGGTAGTTCTTTCACTATGCCTACATTTGATGCTTTTACAGAAATGTTGATGTTAGAGCAAGCAAAGTTGGTAAGCATGGGTATTCTCAAGTCTTCAAAGTCCAAGGATTTGGTGGCTAATCAAGGGAATCAAGGGAATCAAGGAAAGGGTTACAATAAGAAGCAGAAGCAATCTTCACAAGGAGAGAACCAACAATCTACTCCTCTACAACAAAGCTCAACTTCATCTTCTTCAAAAAAGTACAATAATTCAAGCAAGAGGGAGCAACCAACATGTGCATATTGCAAAAGAATTGGTCATGATGAGCATTGTTGTCATGTTAAGCAAATTGATGAGTTGAAACATATCCTTAAGAAGAATAATATCAACTTGCCAAATACATATCAAGAGAAGGACTTATCTCCTTCCACTTCTTCTAAGGGAAAAGGAACAACTCTCATGGCAACAACATCAAGCTCTTCTCCTTCTTCTACATCATCTCAACATGAGAAACATAAGGGGCAAGCATTTCTTGCAGTTGCAGATTCCAATACAGATTAGTGGATCCTTGATTCAGGAGCTTCGCATCATATGACTTCGTCCAAGGATATGTACTCTTCATTTGATTCTTGTTCATCACCACCCATTTTTATGGCCAACAACACTTCTTTGGTAGTTTGTGGGAAGGGTTCTATTGACGTTGAAGGTGGAGCATTTAATGATGTTCTATGTGTGCCTACTTTGTTGAGAAACATCCTTTCCATCTATCAGATTACACACAGTGGTACAGGAAAGAGTGTAGAGTTCACACCAGATTCTGTCATTGTTCAGGATTTGCATAGCAAGGCTCTTGTTGCAATTGGGGAGGTTGATCATCGTTCTTGGTTCTACACCTTCTCATATTTTTCTCCTATTGATGATTCAGTTCACCCTAGTGTGGACACACTTGACGAGATTGAGTATGGTTACTTGAATCTTGGAGTACTTTCTACTCTTGAGGTTCTTGCACCCATTTTTGATACTCCATCTTCTACATTGATTGATGTACCTGATGATACTTGTGTTTCGATAGTTTCAGTACCTTGTGATTCAGTGCAACAGTGTATACCTTGTCTTCCAGCAGCAGCTTCATGGGATGACTACTTGACAGACATTGGCAGTTTGTTTGTGGAGTCCTACATTGCAGAATTGGGAGACACATTTGATTGTTTACATATTCTCTTTGATGAAGGTGATTCTTCTTCAGTTGTTTCGAGGGAACACTCTGACCCTCCTCTACATGATCAATCTTTCGAGGTTGATGTGATTGTGGATGCATCTTTACAATAATTGGAGGAGGCCACTTTCTCTTTTGAGGAGACATCGTCTTTGGAGTATGTTCTACCTTCATCCTTGCTAGATCTTGTTTTGTCTTTTTCAACAAATGAGAGTGTTGTTGCAAAGGGTTTCTCATAGATTCCAGGAAGTGACTACATTGCACCTTCACATGGTTTGGGAAAGGTATCTTTCAACATCAACATAGGGACATATGAGCAGCTTTCAGAGACTTCTTACATTTTGAGGGTTCTTCCTTCTTCACTTGTGGATTGGGGAGACTTCATTCATACACCTTTGGTATTGTTTCTTCCCAAGGGGAGGAACGTTGTTTGACAGTTTTGGAGCAGCTTCTTCATTCCTTCTCGAGCATCTTCCATGGGTGATCATTGTACATTGAGGGGGGGCTACCTTGTCTCTCTTCTTCTCTTGTATGGGGGGGACTTTTTCGTCACATGGGGTTTTTTCCTTCTCATGCTATGTTCATAGCTTTTTGTATTTCATCTCTCTTTTGGGGGGTAGTTTTTTCCCACTGGGTTTTTCTATCTTTACTCCACTTGTGAGATATTTCATTGCATTTGTACATGGGTACCTAACATGGCCTAGTAGCCAGGACCCATCTTGCATTGTTTGCATTTGTGTACATTCTCCCTAAGTTGCACTTAAGGGGGGTGTTGGTGTAATTAAATGTGTTGTACCTTGCCTAGGTCATGACTACACCTTAGTTAAGTTTACTTAGGGACCACATAGGAGGTTGTTGAATATTTTACACCTTTGATGGACTTGACATGTCATTACCACATCACTTCCACCTTTTGTGGACACATCATGTGATTATCTCTCCACCTTTTGTGGAGATTATCACATTATCCTTTTCCACTTTAGATGGAGTGATAACTTTTCATAGTTGTCTCATGTCATAAGATTATGACACTTGTCATAATCTTATGCCCTCCTGTGTTCTCACCTTGGATATATAACCAAGGGGTTTCCTATGTACATTGTATCAATACCATTCTATCATCTCATATTATTGACATTGAATATAGTTTATTCTTGTCATATTATTTTCTCTCTTTTGTGCTTTCTATTAGGCCTCTAGATCTTGGGTGGCTATCTTCATAGCCAATTCTTACACATTCTTTCTTGACCTCCAGATGCTGATAAATGACAAAAAGCTTCCCAGGATAACCTTCTCAACCCAAGTAGATCTTGGAAATGCAATTGCAAGCACCAACATCTGATAGAGCATTCAACAGATAATCTAGATCAAAGTAGGCGACTTTTCAGACAAAGATGATCAAGCCAAAAGGTAAAAGTGCCCTTTTCAAGGAGGGGCGCCCTTGAATAAAGGAACCCTAAATTAAAATCTAGGTTTTTTGAAGTTAGTCATTTTTGGCAAAACAGAGCTGGGTACCTGATGAGACATCGAGCGAAATCATCTGATTCTCCAATCAATGAGAAATCCATATCAAAGCACGAGAGGTCATTTCAAAAGGCTGAAGAATGAAGTTTGAAAATTCACCAAGGCATTAGAAAAGGTGATTTTTCTTGGAAAAGGTGCCCATTCTTTTGAAGCCCTAAACTCAACTTTTCATCATCATGTCTCCCAGGCAGTTCTTTTTAGTTTGGATCCAGCTCCATAGTGAATGTATCTGCAACATCTTAGGATCAACAGATAATGCTAGATTCAAGATCAAACAGAGGGCTTTCAGGAGAGAAAATATTTAAAAGCTTGCAAGAAACCAAAAGGTATGCCTAAAAGAAGTCAAGGGTCAATTTGTTGACTAAAGTCAAGAGCTTTTGAGTTAAAATTGGTTAAAAGGCTCCACGATCAATGGAAATCACCTTTTTAACTTTAGATCAAGCCAAAATCACTTTTTGAGCTAGAGTTAGGTCCCCAAACTTGTGGATCTAAGGCTTAAACATATATATTCAAGGTGAAGGCATCCCATTTCATTATTTCATTGCAGGATAAAAGATCAAGAATAGCCACAAGCTCCCAAGGACGCCATTGATAGATCTGAACAAGGTTTTCATCCGTTCTTCAATTTTTCTTGCAGATCTGAAGCAGAAGAGGATTACTATTTTGAGGATTGGACCCAGAGATAGATTTTTCCAGAGAATCAGATAAAACTTCCAATCCATCTTCTTTCTACTTCCTCTCTTCTAGTCTAAGGTGATTTTTTTCTATCCCCCGTGATGTTAAAATTTGTACACGCACTAAGGTGATTTTAATTCCTTGTAATGTTAAATGGTCCCCCACAATATAAAACATTGTACACCCCTTGAGTTTATTTTCATCCTCTATGATATTAAATTATCACACATGAAATTAATATTTGTGTGCTCCCTAAGGAAAGATTGAAAGATAGTCCATGGATTTAGCATAATGCAACTTGTTGATTCATGAACTTGAGAACCATTTTAACATAGCAGCTAACACAACTTTCTTGCTTGTGGAGTTGTGTTTCATGAGATACTTGTCTAAATAATGCAAATTTCTAGCATTTTGGAACCCATCATTTATATGGAAACTTTAGATAACACAACTTGCTAGCTAGTGGATGTTTGTAGATCATGAGTAGTTTAACCATAAAATGTTAACCAAATTGAGAGAATTCTCAAATTTAGAAAGATCTTAGATAACTAAATATTATTTATCTTTGCCAACACATATTCATTTTAGACTCAACTAGCAAGAATTGGGCTTAGCAGTTAGTTTCTATGGATGAAATTACCTTCTAATGCATTGAAAATGGGACACAAGAAGATTGCTTATGCACATGTCAATTAAATTACATTTGAGAAAGAAGGAAAAGTTCATCAATATTTAAATATTACAAGATCCTATTTTTCTATATTGTAGAATTTAAATTAAAAAAAAAACTAAATCAGGTTATGGATAAACAATACTTGCCTTTGAATGAGCATAACATGTGATTATTATTGATAACAAATATGACTACTGAATCTATGGATACTGAAGTAGGAGTGAATCTAGTACTATTGTACAGAGCATCATTTTCATCGCATATAATCATCAAGTTTTCTTCTTTTTAATTTACATCATCTACAGAAGTGGCCACTTTACAACAATATCCCCACATTCTTGCCATCCCACAGCTCTTTCTTTGCGCACTTTGATAATCTTAGGCTATTCCTACAAATTGATTTCCTCCTTGAAATAGAAGGTTTGTATTAAATTACTTTATCTAGATTAATACACTTGTTTCCATTATTAGGTTTTCTCTTCTCTCCTTTTGACTACTCTATTCCTTGTTTCACACATGTTCCCTATTTAGCTCCAAATTCCTTTGCTAGTGAAGGGGAGGAAAATTGTTGCTTCTATGCTAGGGAGGTAGAATAACAATCTTCACACTCTCTCATTCAAGAGAAAACCCTAGAGATCTTAATCCAAGGATGAAGTAGGAAATAGATCTTGCAATAGGGTTGTCCTTAGGTTAGATTAGTGACAAGTGAGGGGTTCACCACCAAGTTAGGGATTAGAAAAATGTATGAAATGCAAGATCTAATGATTGAACTCAATGATGCAAGAAACTTCACTAAATGAAATATAAATGTGAATAGATCATAACAACAAGCTAGAAAAGTATAGAGGAGCACCTAGAAACCTGAGAGAGCTTGAATGGAGACCTAAAATGCTGAATAATGTAAAATTTAGGCCTACTAGGACTCATACGCCAATCTGGGCCTATCAGTCCTAGATTTGGGTTCCTATGCAAGAAATGGTTCCTTGGAAAAGGGTATCTGAAACTGCAAAAATTTGAAAAATGACCTAAACTGGGACTCATACTCTAGGACTAGCATATGAGTCTAGTTAGGGCTTTCTAGATCTTCAAAGCTTGAATCTAGTCTTCAATGTCTGCTTTGTCTTTTGCAATTGATTTTTGGATCCGAAACCCTGATTTCGAGGCTATAGGTGACTCTTTAGTGAATATGGAAACCTTACAAATGAGGGGACAACTCCAATAAGTTTCTTCAAGATTGTGACCTAATCTTCAAGGGTCCTTCATGTCTTCAAACCACCTAGATCTGCAATCACACAAAGAGAGAGAGAGAAAGTGTTGATTGTTAGGGAATGGGGGTTTGCCTTGGTCAAACCCCATTTAGGTAATTAAACCAAATGATTAAACAAAACATGGACATGAAACATGAAAAAAGATACCTTGAATGATGCCTTGTAAATGACACTTTTTAAATATATAATCTAACATGAAATGGCCATGAAGGATATAGATCTAGATCTTGAGATAAGTGTAGAACAATTCTTTACCTTGGATCTTGAATGCAACATCACAACACTAGCTCAAAAACATGCTTGATGCTTGATAATCTTGACATGATGATAGATTTTGGATTTCTGCAACAATTGATGAAGAATTTTTCTCTTGAATACTTGCCTTGATAACATATAGGCCTTATAAAATAATGGGTTGAAAGATCATTTATATAGGAAATAAATCTAATATCCTGTGTATTAGATCCTATAGGTTGACATACATGAAATTTGAACTTAAAACCCATATTTTCTTGCTTAATTCCTTAAAAATAGGTCAAATGGGACACATACGCCACCAATAGCATATGAGTCCCACCTAGATGGGACTTATATGCCCAAGGTGGTGTATGGGTCCTAGAGGGCCTATTTGAAGAGAGAATATTAGGGAGTCAAGAAATTAAGTTTATATTAGGTCTATGTCAAGATTTTGGTTAAAATATGCCTTGGGATGCACAATATAGGATCTTAGGGGCCTATTAATGATAATATTAAGGTTATAAATGCAATAAGGATCAAAACTCAATGTGAAAGTGTAAATAAATACACTTTACAATATTAAATTAAGGAAAAATTGGGTCTATTCAATTTAGACAGGCCCAAAATCCAATGTGAATGTGTAAAACATTACAACACTAGATTAGGTCCATTTAGTTTACAAGCCTCCTAAATTTAATGTGAAGGTGTGAATACATACACTTTACAACACTAAATTAAGGAAAGGTTAGGTTTATTTAGCTTAAAAAGGGCCTAAGACCTAATGTGGATGTGTAAAATACCTCACAACACTAGATCAAGGCAACCTTAATTTCATTTTAATATTAATCATTCCCATATTAAGCGTGAAAATGCACAAGCTACAATATTTTTCAACACTACATTTAACCCCCACTTTAGTGAGAGGAGGAACTTGCTTCGAACTCACACTAAATTAGACATTCAAGAAGGGTCTAATTGTACCAATGCGGATGGTCTAGGATAATAAATATCAAGGAGCTAACCAAGCCCCTAGGATCCAAGATCCTATGTCAAACAAAAATAAGCACAAAAGGGTACACACAATGTGTATCATATGCAACATCAAGATACACAAACATGCAATGGGTACGTGCGGGATCATGATGGGCCAAAATATGGCAATATGATGGGTATGTGGCTGACGAATTTTGTTTACCCAAAATTGATGAAACGAAAAAGGTTTTTAAAGGAGATTCTTAGCTTTCCACCAATATAAATTATGCTTTACTTTGAATTTAATAAGTATTTATTATTCATTTTCTATTCAAATTATGACTAAAGTCTTGATTGATAGATTGATTGAAAAACATCTATAGCTTTCAAACGATATCACATTTTTTGAATCCAAAACATGCATCACATTCTACACTTTGCATACTATAGGATTAAAAAAAGAAAAATTGAATTTCATGAATTTTTGACCAAGTTAAGGTGGTCAAACATACAAGTTTTTTATATTTTTAAAATTTGTAATAAAAAATTCATAATTAATTATTTCCTTGGAAAAAAATTACAAAAAAATATGCATCACATCGATACATGAGTCCTCTACGTATATCTAAAATATTATAAAAAAATATTATCATTTTATTGTGGTTAGGGTGGTTAGACAAACACGTACTCATTTTTTCCTTGAAATTTAAGTACTACTGCATTGAAATTTCAAATTTTCACCAAATAGATTTAAAAACCTAGTAGTTTAGAAACTACATTTAATTTTCTACAAATTCTATTCTTACATATTTTTGAAATAATATAGATAACCTATTCAAATTTTTACGTCAAGTTGCCTAACTCTGATTTTTCTGATTTTTTTGCCACTTAAGGGCCTTTTTTTTCCATGATGATCCTGCACATACCCCAATGTCAATAACTAAAAAAAAGGAAAACAAAAACAAGCAAAAATAAAAAAGAGGTGGATCAATCTTCGATCATTTGTCCAACATTATGTGGATTAGATGTATCTAAGTTTTTTGTCAAAAGTGCATGCTCACTCTAAGGAAATGAAACTTTATGTTATCCATTGGGTGAGTAATCCAAGAAGGTGAGACACATATGGCTGATATGAGCTCAGACACACGCATGAGTGACTAAGGGAAAGTCATGCCTCGGATCCGCTTTTCGTCCAACCATACCAAAGTTATACCTCTTGATAACTTTGATAAGGCACCACACGATAATGATTTTCGAGCTTCATGAGACAAGTAAACCTTTGTATTCTTGGAGCTCATGAAAAAAAAATGAGCTTAGAGATTCATGAGGCAAGAAAAAATTCGTATGCTTGGAACTCATGAAAAAATAAGATGGCACCACAGGAAAGCAAAGTGTGTTATTCAAGGTGACCATATAACTAGTATTATAAACACAAAATAGTGTAAGGAATGTTCAAAGGGATTTTACTTAGTTTATGCAAGGTATCTTCTTAGGGAACATCATGCTTAATATTTACAAGAAAGGACAAGTTAAAGAAATATCAGGCTCTTGGAGGAAATCAAGCCCGATGATATCACCAAGAAAAGGAAACGTTGTAAGAATAAAGAAAATCACACAATGAAACATGAGTGCCAATGTATTCCCCCACTTAGTGCAGTACAAGGATGAGCCAAATAGGATGAAGATAAGTTTCAATTGGAGGAACTAGGTGCTTCAACACAAGGAAGAGCACCACAGTCCCTAAGATGTTGAATTTTATTAGTTAAAGCCTAACATTCATTAGTGGAATGACCATGAACTTGTGATATGTGAAAAATGAACTCTTAAAATTTATTTTGTGTTCTTGGAGGGAGAGATATCAACCAATCTTGGAGGAGTCTCAACAGGATACTCTCTTGATCAATGGGAGAAGATGTTTCATTCTTTTTTGACAAAGATATCTCTTTCTTAGGACACGATGTCATACTTACACAAAACTCTTTGGATTGTGATATTTCGTAGTCTCCTTTACAAGAGGGTCTAAAATATATTGAATTCAAATTTTTAGTTTTTTGTGTGATGTTATTGCCATTAAGCGAAGACTTCTTTGTTTCTTTCAAAGGATAACAATCAAGACCACTAGTTTCTATCAATTTAGGATGCACTACTTTCAAAGTCAGCTTAGAAGGATCATTTGTAAGAGTGTTGATATTAAGTAAAGGATTTTTTATTTCTTTGAAGGGACAATAACCAAGACCATTAGTATTTTCTTGAGTATGAGGATCTATAGGGACACAGATACCTTGTTCTCTAGCACCACATCATTTTCCACTATATCTTAGTTGTTTCATAAGTTCATAACCTCTTCCATAAATATTTTTAATTTATTTAGGATTCAGAGGTTGTTGATAATCAGTTTTATCAAATTTTGTTGTATAATTTGCTTCTTCTTTTAATGTGGTCGAGTCGGATGCTTTCAAAGGGTCTTTCAAATTTGTGTTGATATTAATTTTTTTTTTTACCTTTCCATAGTTTTTGTTTATGATTTTGTATTCTCCCATGACTTTTGGTTCAAATTCTAAGGAACCCAAATCATCTTCTAATAGCTTCATGATTAGCTCGATTTTTTTTTGTCTTTTTGTTGCACAGGTTCCACTTATGTAGTTGGTGTTAATGTTTTCAAAGGATTTTCCTTGCTTTTCTCAATGTTCAAACAAATATTTGGGTTAGGGTGAGCTTCAAGTGTGTACACATAGTTTTTTTAGACATACTTAATTTTACGATGAAGAGTAGAAGGCACCCCATTCATTGCATGAATCCACAATATGCCTAGAAGGAGGTTATATTAAAGATCATGGGGAATGACATAGATCAGTGTCTCTAATGTGGCCTTTCTAGTTGTAATAGGCAAAGTGATCACACCAAGTGGTTGTTTTCCTACATTATCAAAACCCTTAATAGATAAAGAGTCAGGTTGAATTTTTTATTTATCCACACCAATTTTATCCAAAAGGGATATACTACACACATTAAGGACATAGCCATTGTTGACGAGGGTTCTTTTTATTCCCAACCTATTATGGATAGCTATTATCACGAAAGGGTCATTTTGTTTTTGCACTTGCAAAGGAGGTAGCTCATGTTGATGGATGGTAATTTCTACACTAATTGTATTCATTCCTTGTATGAGAGCTACCACATCATTTACATTTGTACCAGAGGGAACCATTACTTATTGCAAGGTAGTTTGAATCATAGTGTGATAATTAGGTGAATTTTGAATTAGGTCCCATAGGGATGTCTTTGTAGGGGTATTCTTAAGTTGTTCAACAAGATTATACCCCTTCCCACTATGTGAAGTTAAATGAGGAGCACTAGGAAAGATGGGATTAGAAAAAGGTAAGGTTGTTGAAGGTGTTTGTCTTGGTTGTAGATTGTTCCTAGTGTTATATGTATGAGCAACAAGATTATGACTCAAATGTTGGGACACATTATATTCTTAGGTGGGTAGAGGATAAGTTTGGGTTTTTTTTGAGTTGGAGGTTTGTGTGAATTTGGGTAGAGGACTAGAGGATTATAACTCCAAAATATCTTCTCTGCCAGTAGGAGAGATATTAGGAGAAGAACAAACATGATCGTTAAGATTGTCCAAGGTTGTATTCTCTTTAGCTAAAATACTCTCATAGGGAGGGAATATGAAATTTTTCTTAGCATGCATAGAAAGGTAAGGTACTAACATTGTTTTAACACAAATGAAAAGCACTTCTAACGATTTCATGCAATTCTTTAATAATATAAACAATGTATATCCAAAGATGAACAATACTTTTATCCAATGTATGCAAAACTTTAAGAATGCAAACAATGTATATCCAAAAGTGAAAAGAACTTTTATCAAACTTATGCAAATTTTTATGAATGTAAACATTGTATATGCAAGAGTGAAAATTACTTTTATCCATATGATCAAAAGTTTCATAAATGTGAGCATTTTTAGATCTAATGATACTTTTAATTGAAATGATTTCAAAAATGAGTACCCTAAATTGATGTTTTTTACCTAGATGCATAAAAAAGATATTACCAAAACTTTCCAAACCTATAGTATATGCTACCAAGAGGCCTAGGAAGCACATAAATGAGGTTTTCAATGCTATAAAAGGTAGTTTAAAATCTAGACTAGGACTGATTCGCCCAAAGGGGCATATGAATCCCAGTGGGTTTTTTTTTTCAAAATTTTCAAAAAATTTCAATTGATTTTTATGATTTTTATGTTGTATGATCTATAAACTAAATGAAAGTGAAAAATTTGTATGATTTTCAATTATTTGACATGCAAAAATGCAACCTATATGTAATTTCACTAATGCAATATTTAGAAACACTAGAATACCAATTAACTAATGCAAACCCTAATAAAAATTTAATGCAAGAAAGATCTAGGATGATGCACTCCAAATCAAAATTATGATGTCCTAAATGTAGGTTCACCAAAATGAAGGGGGGAAAATTGTTTAATTTATGCTTGGGAGATAGAATAACAATCTTCACACTCTCTCATTCAAGGACAAACCCTAGAGATCTCGATCCAAGGATGAAGTAGGAAAGAGATCTTGTGATAGGGTTGTCCTAGGGTCGAATTAGAGACTAATGAGGGGTTCACCACCAAGCTAGAACTTGGAAAAATGCATGAAATGCAAGATATAATGATTCAACTCAATGATGCAAGAAAATTCACTAAATGAGCTATAAATGTGAATAAATAAGAACAATAAAATGGAAAAGTATAGAGGATCACCTTGAAACTTTAGAGAGCTTGAATGGAGACCTAAAATGTTGAATATGCCAACATTAGGCCTATTGGGACTCATATGCCAATCTGGGCATATCGGTCCTAGATCTGGTTTTTTGTCTAAGAATTGGTTTCTAGAAAAAGGGTATCCGAAACTATAAAAAATATGAAAAATGACCTAAACTAGGACTAATACACCAGAGTTGGTGAATGAGACCAGTTAGGGATTTCTTGATCTTCAAAGCTTGAATCTAGATCTTTAAAGCCTTAATCTGGTCTTTAATGTCTTCTATGTCCTTCCCAATTGATTTTTGAATCTAAAACCCTAATTTTGGGGTTGTAGGTGACTTTTTAGTGAAGATTCCAACCTTGTAAATGAGGGGACAACTCCAATAACTTTTTCCAAGCTTGTGACCTAATATTCAAGGGTCCTTCATGTATTCAAAGTGTTAAACAATCTAGATAACTGAGAGGGGGGTGAATCAATTATTATAAAACAATTTTCTTCACTATAATTAATCCAGAAAAAACTTAAATCAAAAAAATATTAATGAATACAAAAGCACACAACAACACCAAGTGTCCTTCATGTCTTCAAAGTGTTAAAAAATATAGATAACTGAGAGAGGGGTGAATCAATTATTATAAAACAATTTTCTTCACTATAATTGATCCAGACCAAACTTAAATCAAATAGATATTTATGAATATGAAAGCACACAACAACACCATGCACAAAGAACACCATAATTTACATGGAAACCTAAGAAGGGAAAAAGAACAGAGAATACTGATTCTCAATTATAAAGCATTGGTTAAGGTGATTTTTACAAGGGCTCACTACAGGGTGGCTCACTGGTGGTTGGGCTCACTACCTGGCTATTATAGCTAAAGATATAAAAAGACTCATTGCCAAAAGGAAAAAGGCTCACTTCCAAAAGAGAAAGTCTCACTTCCAAAAGAGAAAGGCTCACTGCCAACAAAAGAATGATGAAAGGGAATCCACCACTAAAAGAACTATCATCAACAACACCAGATAGAATCTCACTATTTTTTTCCTCTAGTCATACACTTCCGCACACTTCGCCATGTCTGGATATTTAGATTCACATTCATAAAAATTTCTTGCATCAAACAAAAAATATTATACTTATACCATTCCAAGCCTTCATAATCTCTCAAGTCGGGAAAATACAATTTCATAATTCCTAAGTCAACCAAGCATAATTTGAAATACATCACCACAAAAATATTCCCATGGTGGAGAGGAATGAAACATGGAACAAATATAGCCTCTTCACTCAAATCAACATTCTACATGATATCTAGAACCAAAGAGTAAGATATACACATTACAATGCAAATCATGTGTTGTCTAGAGCACATTAACCAACTGCCAAATCGGTTTAGACCCAAAAGAATGTATATTGTTGTGTTACAAGAGGAATGGGACAACACTAGATACAATACAAAATAGATCTTTATAACATGACATATGAAACTAAGCCAATTTGGATCACTAAGGAACCAAAATTGAACTTTGGGTAAACAACCAAGATATGTTGACATCAATGACAACCATTAATGACAACAAGCAATCAACATCATATCAACACATTTCAATAAGTCTCCCCCTTTTTCATTGATGGAAACATTCATCAATAAAAAACCAAGAAACTCAAAAAGTGACATCTTGTTGACTTCTTTTCTTCTCCCTTTTGACATCAAAGAAAAATGGAAAAACTCCCCCTAAAAAAGTTACTCCGCTCCCCCTATGAGGAAGCCCCCAAGCATTGATCTAGATAAAAATGAGCATATAGTACCCTAGACCAATGCACTCCTCAGTGCATATTATTGTAGACTAGGAGGGGGCATAACCCCTAACATCTTCTGAAGATACTCAAAAGTATCTTTGCTCAATGGTTTTGTAAAAATATTTGTAATTTTCTCTTTTATAGGTACATATTCAAGTTTTACTTCATTTTCCAACACCTCTCTCAAGAAATGATATCTTATGGATATATGCTTTTTTCTGGACTGTTGTACCAAATTATTTCAAATATTTATTTTTTTGGTATTATCACAAATGATTGAGATTGGTTCATCAAATGATATGCCAAAATTATTTAGCATTTGTTTCATCTACAATATCTGAGTGCAACATGACTATGTTTCAATGTATTCAAATTTAGTAGTAGATAAAGTTACAAAATCTTATTTCTTACTTGACCAAGCAACCAACCAAGAGACAAGGAAATAAGCTCCACCACTTTTACTCTTCCTGTTATCAACACATCCAGCCCAATCAACACTAGTATAGGCTGGAAAAGTGAAATCTAAGTCCTTTGGATACCATAGCCCAAAATATTTTGTTCCCTTCAAATATTTGGAGATCCTTTTTACTGCAACAACATGTAATTCCTTTGGTTCTTGTTGAAATATAGCTAGTAAAAAAAAAATCATACATAATTTCCGGTCTAGTAGTAGTCAAATATAGAAATCCTCCAATGATTGACTTGTACATGATTTCAAATTACATATGGGAACAATAGGTGTACAAACTAGTTTTGAGTTCTCCAACCCAAACTTCTTCAATAGTTCTTTTGTATACTTGCACTAAGAAATGAAAATTCCTTTGATGTCTTGATTTACTTGTAGTCCAAGGAGGAAATTCAACTCACCAATCATGGACATTTCAAATTCCTTTTGCATTTCATCTACAAATTTGTTGCATATATCATCATTTCCTCCAAAAATTATGTTGTACAAATTATTGTTAGCATATCTCTTTTGAAATCCTTGTCCAATACTTCTAATTTTCCATACTAGGCTCTAGGTTCCTGCTTCAATCCATACAAATATTTCTTCAATCTACAAACAACATCTGGGTCACTTCTAGACTTGAATCCCTTTGTTTGATCAATGTAAACTTCCTCCTCCAGTTCTCTATTCAAGAATACATATTTTACATCCATTTGATGAACTTTGAAATACTTAAAAGCTACAAAAGCTAAGAATAACCATATCACTTCCGTCCAAGAAACTAGGGCATAGGTTTCTTCAAAATCAATACCTTTGATCTGAGTGTAACTTTTGCAAACCAATCTTACCTTGTTTCTTACAACCTTTTTTTTTTCATCTAGCTTGTTCTGGAACACCCACTTAGTTCCACTTACATTTTTGTCTGCTGGTTTGGGCACAAGTTCCCAAGTCTAATTTTTCTCTATTTGATCAAGCTCTTCCTTCATTTCCTTCACCCAATTCTGATCATTGCATGCTTCTTCCACAGTATTTGGCTTAGTTTCTAATAGTAGACACAGTAATACTTGCTCTTGATTTTCTTTGCTTCTTGTGATAATTCCCTTATTCTTATCTCCCATAATCTATTTTTCTAAGTGGTTTTTCTATACATATATTGGATTCTTAGTTGTAGTTGTTGGAGCCTCCTTTGTCTCTACTTCTTCTTCCTTCTCATCTTTTTCTCCTTTTTCATCTAGGTTATTTGATTCATATTAAATGTTCCTTTTAGGAAGTCTTTGAACATATTCATCTAATTTCACATTCGCACTTTCAACCATCTTGTTCAACCTCTTGTTTTAAAACTGGTATTCTTTACTTCTTGTAGAGTAACCCAAGAATATGCCTTCATCAGCTCTATTGCCGAACTTTCCAAGATTGTCCTCATCTTTCCTAATGTAGCATTTGCTGCCAAGATTTTTGAATTATTTTATTGTGGGAACTCTTCCATGCCATAGCTCATATGATGTATTTCCATACTTCCTCTAGAACAATACTCTGTTAAGAGTATATACTCCGATGTGTATCACTTCTCTCTAGTAGATATGTGATGAACCTACTTCCATGATCATTTTTCTAGCTGCTTCCTAAACTATCTAGTTCATTCTTTCTATTATAACATTTTTCTAAGGTTTTCTAAGGGTAGATAGATTTCTTTTAATGCCATGTTTTTCATATTATTTGTTGAATTCATCAAAAGTAAATTCTCCTCCTCTATCTAATCTTAAATAGTTTATTTTCCTGTCAACTTCATTCTCAACTCTTGCTTTGAAAATCTTGCACTTTTCCAACACCTCTAATTTTTCTCTCAAAAATGCAACCCAAGTAAATTTGGAATGATCATCTATTAAAAGCATGGAATACTTCTCACCTTGTAGGCTTCTTGTTTTGGTTGGAACACATAGGTCAATGTGTACAAAGTCCAACAATTTGGTAGATGATTCTTCTTTTCATTAGAATGTTTTTCTCGTCTACTTTCCTTCTTGACATCCTTTGTAGATAGTATTGTCTAGTTTGGTTAGTCTTGGAAAACCTCTAACTACTCTTGATGAACTTATCCTTACCAAATTATCAAAGTTGATGTGACTCATCCTCCGATGCTAGAGCCAACTTTCATTAGATTGAGATACTAAGCATCTTTTTGTAGCTCCTTCCAGCTGATACATATTCCCACTTGTTCTTTTTCTAGTTGTAATAATAGTTTCGAATCTCTTCCAAATCTCACAACCATAGTCCTAAAACTCCACTTTGTAGCCATTTTCACACATCAATCCAACACTCAGAAGATTATGATATACCTTTTCACATAGTAAACATTGTCAGTGTTGTGCTTTCCATCAAATGTAATAGAACCAATTCCAACAATTTTTGTTTTTTTATCATCTCCAAATCTAATAGAACCTCCATTATATTTCTCAAGGTTTAAAAATTTGTTTTTATCACTAGTAATATGATTCAAACATCCACTATTAATCAACCATTCATCTCTATTTCTTTTAACAAACAATCTAGCTTCAGTGCTATCATTAGATTTTGGACATATATTAGACATATAAAATATAGGTTCTTCCTTTTCCACCAAAAACAAATAATCCTCATGATCTGATTCATCATGTAAAATTTGAGCATTCTCATTGACATAATAGGTCTTCATATTGATCTTCTTAAACTTTTATCTTGATCCTCTTTCCATACACTTAGTTGCTAAATTACCAATCTTTCCACATCTAAAGAATTTAAGAGGTAACATACCTTTGTACTTTTCGGTACCTTTCTTCAACTTTATTGTGAAATTTGCTTCCAACTCTTCTGAGGTTTCATCATCTATATCTTCTTCTATATTTGTAGCTTTGAAGGCTATTTCAGACTTCTCCTTTTCTTTTCAAAATTTCCTCATCTCAAATGCGGTCAAGGCACCAAATAGTTTCTCTCTAGTGAACTTCTTCAGGTCATAAACTTCCTCAATAGCAGAGATCTTGTCATTGTAACTCTTCGATAAGGTCATTATAATCTTCTCCATTACATCTTCATCTTTCATTTTCCCTCCTTGATTTTTGACTTCATTTATTGTACTTTCAACTCTCTAAAAATAGCTTTCTATATCCTCTCCTTCTTCCATTCTCAAGTTTTCATATATGTGTTTAGCTTTCAACTTCTTTGATAATTTGAATCTATCATTTTCTTCATAGATTTCTTTCAACTTTTCCCAAAGTTCATAACTTGTTCCCAATAAAATAACCTTTGTTAACTTAGTCTTAGAAAAAGCACTAAAGATTGCATACCTTTCCTTTTCATTCTCTTCATAGGATGAAATCTCATCTATAGTAGAAACACCTTTTGATGGTTCAACATATTTTGTCTCAACAACTTTCCAAGTCTTGTTACTAAGATAGATTAGGTAACCTCTCATTTGCACTTTCTAGAAACTGTAGTCAGTTCCATCAAACAAAAGGACTGTCAATTTGTGTGTCATTTGATCTACCCCAAGCGATTAAGCTCTTCTTTGAGGAACCAAAGTGTTAATACCAATTTTTAAATAGTTTGGATAACTGAGGGGGGGGTGAATGACAAAAAGAGTACTAGTGATGGTGTATTTTTCTTTGGTAAGAAGTTGATTTCATGGTTAAGTAAGAAGCATAATGCCATTTCTTTATCTACTGTAGAGGTAGAATACATTGTTGTTGCTAATGAGTGTACTCAAGTATTTTGGATGAAGCAAATGTTCAAAGATATCAGATTTGTGTATGATGAACCTATTGTTATATTCTATGATAATTCAAGTACAATTAACATTTATAAGAATCTAGTGCTCTATTTAAATACCATGCATATATCTATCAAGTTTCACTTTTTGAGAGAGAAGGTGAGTGAAAAGGAAGTCAAACTGGAGTTTGTTCCTACTAAGGAACAAATTGCAAATATCTTTACCAAACCATTGCCTAAGGATACTTTTGAGTATCTCAGAGGGAAGCGAAGGGTGATTACCCCTCCTAATCAGAACTAAGATGCATTGAATTGCATCAATCCATGCATTTTATAGTCATATCTTGATCTGGATTGATGTTGTGGTGGTTGCTACTCAAAGGGAGTAGTCAAATTTTTAGATATGTGGTCTAGAGCTTGTGTGGAGAAAATAAATCTTTTTCATTGATGTCAAAGGGGGAGAAGAGTCATGTGAAAGAGTTGAGGAGAAAAGAGTTAGAACCTAAGGGGGGCTAAGTGTTAAAGATAGTTGCATTGATGGTGCTTTTCACATCATGTGTTGCTATAATGCCAAAGGGTTAGATTGTTGGATTTTGTGGTTGTGTTGCTAATATGTGGTTGTCGTTGATGTCAAAACTATTGGAATTAATGTCTTATAAGCTCTATATGTCGAGGATATTGAGAAAAATTTAATGAAATAAGTTGCAGGTTGTCAATGGTGAAGGGGTGTGTGCAAGATCATGATGGGCCAACAAGTGGCAATATGATGGGTATGTGTAGGGTATGTGGCTGAGAACCTTTTTTTTACCCAAAATTAGTGAAACAAAAAGGGTTTTTTTAATGAGATTCTTAGCTTTCCACCAATATAAATTATACTTTACTTTGAATTTAATAAATAATTATTATTCATTTTCTATTTGATTACGAGTAAAGTCATGATTGATAGGTTGATTGAAAAATATCTATAGCTTTCAAATGGTATCACTTTTTTGAATCTAAAATATGTGTCACATTCTATGCTTTGCATACTATAGGATTAAAAAAAATGAATTTCATGAAGTTTTGACCAAGCTAAGGTGGTTAGACATACGATTTTTTATATCTTTTAAAAGTTGTAATAAAAAAATCATAATTAATTATTTACTTGGGAAAAAATTATAAAAATATATGCATCACATTGGTACATGAGACCTCTACTTATATATAAAATCTTATAAAAAAATATTGTCATTTTATTGTTGTTGGGGTTGTCAGACAAACACCTACTTATTTTTTCCCTAAAGTTTAAGTGCTACTGTATTGAAATTTCAAATTTTCACTAAATAGATTTAAAAAAATAAAAATAAACTTAGTAGTTTAGAAACTAAATTCAATTTTCTACAGATTATATTCTTACATATTTTTTAAATAATATAGATAACTTATTCAAATTTTTATGTCGAGTTGCTTAACTCTGATTTTTCTTAATTTCATCACCACTTAAGGGCTTGATTTCTCCGTGATGATCCTGCACATACCCAAAGTGTAGTTCAGTTTGTTGCTTAGCTCAATACATTGATGATCAGTGGTTGTGGATTAAAAGGTTTATGTCGAGTATGTCTAGTTTATACATGTTAAGTTTCAGAGATCCACATGAAGATTTGATTGAGTATGAGCAGTTGTGTTCTGACAGTCATTTTGTTGCTTCAGTTGGTGTTCCTAAATGAAGATGATGTGATTCTAGTAAGTTTAGTTTTCTTGGATTCTTCTTTGGTGATTCATGATGTTTTTGGATGTTTCTAGATCATTCTCTATCTCTGTTGCACATCCACAATGATCGTTGTGCTTGCAATTAGAGATTTTCTCTTGTGTGCTCATGTTTTTCATGTTCTTGGCTAACAAGGTGTTGTAACTTGTTGTGGATATTTGAGGAATAATTATTTGAAGTGTTTTCATGTTTGATATTTTATTTTGGGTCTTCACTATGTTGTGGCCGACCTTGGTCAATTTTCATTGAAAATTATTTATTGTTTTTGGCAGATGATTTGTATTCATTTTATTATTTTGTTGAAGTTGACATGTAGTGATGTAATATTTTGTTGTGGATATATATAAGCGATTGTTTATTCCATTTGATGGTGTGCTTGTGTATGAGATGTGTGAATAATGCCATAATCATTTGAAGGAAGAAGCAGAGTGTGAAGAAGAGTGAGCAAAGTGTGAAGAAGTGTTCATGTGCTTAACTGGAATTGTAATAAGGCATTAGCAGATGCTATTTTCTCAGTTCAAAATCTTTTGCATGTAATCCAAATCTTGTTGTAAGATAGTGAGTCTTCCTTTTGAAATTGAGCACTGAGTTCTAGGTAGCACGTCTGAATGCATTTGCATTCCCCATTCACATTTCTTTTATACTTTTAATAGGGATTAATCTTACATACTAACATCTATAGTTGTTTTTCCCCTACCAAGGTTTCCACATAAAAAATCTTGGTGTTATGTGTGTTTCTGATGTGTTGTTGATTTAAGCTTTCATGGTTGTTGATCATATATGAGAATAAGGTTAATAAGTTTGATAAGTTTAAATTTTTGGGACAACTAATTCACCCTACTCTTAGTTGTCCGCCCTTGTGTTGCCAACAATTACAACATTAAATAAAGGAAAAATCAAGCCAATTAAGCATGAGGAGGGACAAAACAAGAAAAAGTAGAAGGGTTAATTTTTTTCATGTCCACATATTATTATATAATCTCATATAAAACTTGGCATTGAAAAGCACAACAACACATAAGAAACATAATACTAATGCATCAACAATTTTAACACAAGTTAAAAAATAACCACTTTTATGAATAAGTCACCATTAATACTTTACAAGAGTTTAATTTTTCCTATATGACAAAGATAAAATGTTAATATACTAGCTAAAACCTTTGAAATAGGGGTTCCAAATATTTTGGGAGATAGAACACTAGGGTTAGGACCTAAACCTATTTCACCTAGTTTCACTCAAGGAAACCCTAGAGATCTCAATCCCAAGATGGAATGAAGGAAAGAGATATAGTAAAGGTTTTCCTAGGGTATGATTAAATACTAAAAGAGGTTTCACCACAAAGCATGGGCTTGGAAAGACAAGTAACATGAAATACCTAATGACAAAACCTAATGATGTGCAAACCTTCAACAAAATAATCTAGAAATGAATGCAAATTAGGATAGAAAACCAGGAAATTTGCTATGCCCTTAATATTAGTGTACATCGGGTTATGAATAGTTGACTTGTGGCTATCTTAACTCTCTATTAAGTCATATTATCTTTAGTATATTGTTATTTTGTTGCTTAGGTTGGCCTAAGTCTTATATAGGTGTGTCTAAGTCAGCCTAGGTGATATCCTTGGCATAAATAGGTATATATAGGAGGTTGTGAGTCTTATTTCATCATCAAGTTGTGAAGTGTGTTCTCATTAGAGATATTTGGAGGTTTTCCCCCCTCAAAGTGGCTTGTTATTCTCAGTTATTATCAAGTATTTGCAGCATATTTCATATTATATTCTTCTATTGTGCAAGTTATTTCATAACAAGTGGTATTAGAGCATGATCTTGGCACCATAGAGGCAAGGTTTTTCTAAAGTTTAGAGGTGATTTTGGGAAGAGCATATCTTTTAGATTTTGGTGAATTTTTTTTTCTTATTTTTTAAGGGTTTTTGAAGAACATATTGAAGAAGCTACAGTCTAGATTTTAGGAGAATTGGAGTAGAATTAAGCGAATTATTGCAGAATTAGGGTTTCTACACTATTTTTTTGGAATCTACATATCTCGCACAACTTGTTGAATTGGAGTCTAATTTTTATTGGGTTTTTGAAGAAATAACAAAGGATATTACAGTAAAAATTTAAGAGAATATAAGTTTCAATTGTGTGATTTATTTCAACATTAGCGGTTTCCATCATGATGGGGCCTGCAACAAGGGGTAAAAAGAATGTTGTCACTCCGGGGAAGACTCCTGATAAGGATGGTGAAACAATCGAGGATGTTACTCATAATGAGGAAATCAATAAGGTCAAGGAAGAAATTTCCTCAATTAAGATGGATATGTGTGACCTAAGAGGAGATATATCGGACATACAAAACATGTTAAGCACCTTTATGAATAAACCAAGAAAGGAGGTTTCAAGTAGCCAAGAACCAGAAGAAGAAACAAATGAAGAAGGAGAAGAAGAGGAAAAAGAATAAAAAGAAGAAGAAGGAGAAGAAACAAATGAAGAAGAAGAAGAAGATGAAGTAGATGAAACAAATGAGGAAGAAGAAGAAGAAGAAGCAGAAGAAGAAGTAGAAGAAGTAGAAGAAGAAGAAGAAGAAGCGAAAGAAGAAGAAGAAGAAGAGGAAGAAGAAGAAGAAGAAGAGGCATATGGAGAAGTAGAAGAAGCAACTATAGAAGAAGAAGAAGCAAAAGACCAACCAGAAGAAGAAGAAGCAGAAAAAGACAAAGAAGAAGAAGAAGACGAAGAAGATACAAAAGAAAAAGAAAAAGACAATGAAGAAGAAGTGAAAGAAGAGGAAGTTCCTAATCAATATATTCAACCAATGCAAGGGTACCATATTTTATTCCTCACCTCTTACTCTATGTCACATCAAAAGGTTCAAGTAAAGGAAGAAAACATTCATCGCCATCAAGAGCTTGATGTAAAGGGAAGACACATCTTGGAGCTGAAGTTAATTTTCTAGACATGCATGAAGAAGCTGGTGACATCAACAATTCCAAGCTACCTCATTACAAGGAAATGTTTTCTAATTGAAGATGCTACATGGGAGGATGAGGAGTTCATTCAAAAGAATCCAAACTTGATTAGCATTGAGGACAATGCTTCTTTGAAGAAGGGGGGCATGCTACGCCCTTAATATTAGTGTACATCTGGTTATGAATAGTCGACTTGTGGCTATATTAACTCTCTATTAAGTCATATTATCTTTAGTATATTGTTATTTAGTTGTTTAGGTCAGCCTAAGTCTTATATAGGTGTGTCTAAGTTGGCCTAGGTGATATCCTTGGCATAAATAGGTATATATAGGAGGTTGTGAGTCTTATTTCATCATCAAGTTGTGAAGTGTGTTCTCATTAGAGATATTTGGAGGTTTTCCCCCTCGAAGTGGCTTGTTATTCTCGGTTATTATCAAGTATTTGCAGCATATTTCATATCATATTCTTCTATTGTGCAAGTTATTTCATAACAAAATTAGAGAGGTGCACCTAGAAACCTATATGTGGTTTGAATAAGCTTTGAAATCCTAAAAACTTAGACTTTAACTCAAAAATTGGTGGGCTATTGTCACTCACTATGTCTAACATAACTTCTTACCAAATCCCATGCTCTTTTCTTACAAATCTGTAACCTTCCTTTAGTATTTAATCAATTCTTTGAATTGAAGAAAAAATAAAACCAAGTTCATTCAATTAAAACAAATAAAAATAAATAAAATACCATTAACCATTTCATTCATAATTTGCAAGAGAATTACATAGGAGAGTATACACTGTAGAACTAAAATTTTCTTCCATAATTGCTGCTATCATAAAACTATTTTAAGATCATTACATACATCAGTCATACCATAAAATCCTCACTATTATATTCATCATTATTATACAACATGCTCCTCTCTAAACTTAGCTTTCACCTAGACCATTCTAAGACTCAAAACTTGAACCCTTGTAATCAGCCTTGAAATCCCTTTTATAGAACAAGGGAGCAACAAGCATCCAGTTGAATTATAGTTACATTTCATTTCATTCGATGACTAATTTCATCGGAGTTTGGGATATTCCCTAGTTACCTACATATAATAATTTTATATTAGGGGAGAAAAAAAAAAAAAAACTCAAGCATGATTTAGTTCAAGTAGACTGGCTAACCTTCCCAAAGCCATAGTTTGTTGTTTTAGCAACACCAAAACACCTTGTCCTTGTTGACCAAAGAAGATTCTCCATTCATAGCCAGAGAAAAAAATTATATACTGCCCAAAAAAGGAATAATTGCCATCAAAGTTAAGGAGTCTAAAACTTCCCCAGCACACCAACCCAAAATATTTACACATCATCACTAAAAACAAAAAAACACAGATATGCTAAAGGGGATGATCTTGATGCAGTGTGATGGTGTAATAAGAAAAAAAATAGGGTGAGGATGCTACTTTGAGTCATCATCCTTAGAGTATGCTCATCAACTCCTTAGAAGACACCAAGGAAAGGATATAATTGACATAATATAGATTAGTGTCACCTCCACCATCAGAAGGGCTATCAGGAACCTCAATGGGAGAACTGTGTCTCCCTAGGTAAGCCTTACGATACTTGTTTTTTTTTTTTCTTTCTTCATAGGGTCAATTGGTTCCTTCCCTTTAAAATTGACCAATTGTTCTAAAATTATCCTCCCTCTCAAATTATATGTGCTCCTAAAAATAATCTTCTTAGACTTCTTCTGTGCTTTCTTCTCATCTAGTGTTTCAAGAGCTCTGAGTGTCTCAACTTCTTTTTAAAGAACATTGTCTTTGGACTCAAATAGACTCAGTTTCCTATACCTTTGAACTGATTTGAAAGACTCATTTGGATTAATAATTTTCATAATAACTAGGATGAGTACAAGGGGACTTGAGATTTGCAAAAAGACCCTCCCAAGTTTACTCTTAAAAAAGACTCTTGATGAATAAACAACTCAAGCCTCAACAGTTCCTATGAACTTATAAATAAATTGCACAATAAAATCTCTCACCACCCCAAGATTCTAAAACCCATAAACTATTATAACCGTAGTTGAAAAGAGAAACTACAAGTACCTACTTACCTAGGGAAAGGTTTATCACAATACCTCTGCAACATTCTATCAAAGAAATTCCTTGTGAACCTGTTCACAGACTCAACTTAATTTTTATCTTTTGATTGCAAACTATGAAGAAAAATATGGTTACCATTCCTAATTATATTGAGCCATGCAAGCATGCCAACCATTAATACTCAAGAAAGGCTTATGTGAGCGAGCTAACAATAGGCTACTTGATTTTTGAACCTCATCCATTCATCACACATTGAGATAAATCAGTAAATAGTTACAATTAGAGTAATTAATTATGGAAAATCGTAATTGCATGTGATTGATTCATTTTCCTAATCAGAAAAGCCCAAGTGGATATACACCCACTTTGTTCACATGTTTAACCACATACTTAGTATTTAATAAAACTTTTCATTTCATATTTACTCACTCACCTGTGGGAATTAATTTAATTAATTTACTTACAGTAAGTTATCACAACAAGACAGTGGGGAGCAATCTTGATTTAATCTCAAAATATCAGCTCGTACTCCATGTTACTTCAATTTCGCCTACTAGAATTTGATAGAACTAAAAGACACAATAAAAAATCATTTCTCAAATCTTGAATGTGTTCCAAAAGAAACTGAACCATAGATTTTTGGAATCAATGCACTTCTCTAGCTCTTCTAGGGTTTTTCACCTAAAAGGAGAGAGGTAGGGACAAAAATTCTAACTAGATCATTTAAATTAAGTTATGTTTGATGTTTTTTTAAAAAAATCAAGTGAAATAAATGCAAATAAGTGATCTATATGACTGATTATGAATGAAAAACTAAGATTCAAGCTATGCTGGAAAACACAATGTGATATGTAAACAATTAACTAAGAATGAATAAAATGCAAAAATAGTAAAGGAAAGGTTGAATCAGAGTGAACCTTGGCAAGATTTGAGAAATCTGGAATGGTTTAAATTCTATCTAAAATTACTTAAAATCAACAGTGGGACTCATTTTCCTAGTGTGGCGAATTAGTCTTTCTACTAGTGTAAAACTATCAAAAACAAGTTTCTAATTGTTGAGATCTAGAATCTAACAAAACCTAGATTTTTACTCTTAAGGTGGGACTCATTTCCCACTAGTGGAAAATCAGTTCTCTCCCAAAATTTTGAGAAATCAGGAGATAACTCTGCAACACCAGATCTGGTAATTCCTGCTTGTTGGGTTGTCGAAGTCAATTTTGCAAGAAACAGACAAAATACCTTCTCCAAGCTTGAAATATGGTTGATTTGAATTGAAGCACCTAGTTGACTTGTTGAACTATCTTCAATCACCTAAATTCTTGTTAAATCTACATACATAGGTATGCAAACACACATGCAAGAGGGGAAAAATGGTTGAGGGTTAGTAAATAGGGGTTTGCCTTGGTCAAACCCAACTTTGGTAATCAAACCCTTAGTAAAATAATGAAATTCAAGAGAAAGATAAACAAATAACATGACAATTCTATCAACTTACCAACCCTTGTTGATGAAAATATGAGCTCATATCAATGGATTCTCCAAAATGCTTGAATAGTGCTTGCTTTGATGTTGTAAGATGCTTGAATGCTTGAATGTGATATGAGATTGAATGCTTGAATGAATGGGGGTTAAAATGGATGTAAAAACACTTATTTATACAATATTGTGCCTTCGTAGCCAATTAATACATCATCACAGGATGACATCAAGTGATTTTGAATAACAACTCAAAAGGAAATTTTAAAGTTTTTGAATTTGGAAGCAAGGGGGACTCATTTGCCACCATGGTGAATGGGTCCCACCAAGGACCTGCAAATGGGTGTTTGGAATTATCTTATATTTAATGTTTTTTGTTAGGATTACATTAAAAAATGTACTTAATTAAGGCTTATAAGGGCATTAAGGGGTCAAATAAAGCATAACAAAGTGTAAATAGTGAAATTGTGCCTAGAGAAGTGTGAAATCTTGTTACAAGACTTTATATCACTTCAAAATAGGACTTGATTAGTGATGTAAAGGTGATTTTTAGCTGGATTGTAATAAATAGAGTCTAGAAGAGTGTAGAAATGTCTTACAACATTTCACAACACCTTCACAATAAATCATTATTTGAATTTTAGTACCTAAATATGCATGTTCAAGCCATGTTACAACATAAAATCAATGCAAAATAGACCAAACATCATGAAGTAAGGTCTAAAAGACCATGAAAATAATGAGGGTCCATTTCTCTAAGGTGAATTTATACCCCACTTTAGTGAGAGGATGAACTTGCTTCAAACTCACACTAAAGTAGCCATGAATAGTGAGAGGAGGGTTCAAATGTAGTTACATTAGCAAGATTAAATATAACAATCAAGAGGGATGATCAAGCCCCCACAATGAATATCCCATGGAAAACTAGACATAAGAACAAATGAACACACAAATGTTGAGAATCAAATGAAGTTTCGATCATCTATCCAACTAGTTGTGGATTAGATCTAGGCTAAAAGAGAATGTATACTCACTTTGGGGTGACATAAGTCATTATGATCTATTGGGTGAGAAGGCCCAAGTATACTCACTCTGGGGCCATGAAACTTCTGATGTTCGCGGGGTGAGAAAGTCCAAAAGGAGAGATACATATAATAGTTGGTATGCACTCACAAACACAAAGGTGGCTATGGGGAAAGTCATGCCACTAGATGGGCTTCCCGCTCAACCATATCAAAGTTATACCTCATGATAAATTTAACAAGGTGCCACAAGGAAAATGTCGGTTCGTGCTTCATGAGAAAAGGAAAGCTTTGTATGCTTAGAACTCATGAACAAAAAGGAACTTACCAAAGGAATGTAGGTTGTGTTATGCAAGGTGGAAAAAATAAAAAATAAAAAATAAAAAAATGAAAAAATGTAAAATGGAAAAGTGTAAAATGGGAAATATGTTCAAAGGAGTCGTGTTAAGTTTATGAAAGGTTAGTCACTTAGGGAGCATTATGTCTAATGTATCCAAGAGAATACCAATCTAAGAATAATATATTCACAGCTTAGGGGATGTAGTGCATTGCATCAGGCCACCAAGAGGAATGTAATATGCTAAGATAGACCACACTTATGGACATCACACCCAATGTCATCCACAAAGTGACTAACACATCATATAAATGACAAGGCTACACTAGGAACCAAGAATGCAAATGAATTAGTGGTAATATATGCCCCCCACTTTAAAGGAATTGTGACACACCATTCTATGAGAAATTACTTGAAAGTAGCAAAAGAAAGAAAATGCAAATAGAAAACAAGAAATGAGAGCCAACTTGGAAATCCCCTATGCCAAGTCACATTTTTTTGAGTAAGCCTATGTTATATTAATGAAAAGGAAAATGAAAAGAAAGGGAGTTGCTCCCAAAAAAGGAACACATCAAACAAAAAAGGGATATATGGATCTGGGGTCAGTATGTTCATTCTTGCAATGTTTTTATAAGAGACTTGAACTGTCATCATTCCCCAAAGCACATCGAATTGGAAGAATGAGACAAAGAGTGAAAACAAAAGGAAACAGATCTCCGTTTTGGGTCAACATGGAAGAGACATTGCAATATCAACGATTTGCATCATCCCCAAAAGGAAAACACATGTGAAAAGAAATAAAATTAAAAGGTCAGTGGAAAATAAAAATATTTTGGGGAAACATGAAGGAGACACTGTAGTCTCAACGCCTTGTGTCATCCCCAAAAGGAAAACACAAGAGAAAGACAAAAATAAAATGGGACAGATTGGGTCAACATGGAAGAGACATAGGCCATCTCTATGCTTTGCATCATTCACAAAAGGAAAACACAAAATGAAAAAGAAAAAGAGAAGGACATTTTGGGTCAATATGGAAGAGACATAGGACATCTCAATGCTTTGCGCCATTCTGAAAAGCAAAACATTAAAAAAAAGTGAAAAAGACAAGGTATGACATATAGAAGAAAAGAGGTACAAATAGAAGAAGTTTACAATGGGAGAGAAAACATTGAACACATGATATGGAGGAAAAAAATACACACATACAATCTAAAAATGAAAAAGGAGCAAGTAATGCGAATGTAAGTCAACCATTAACTAAGTTATTGGTTTCTCAATCTTAAATGGTTAAGTGGAAAAGGAATAACGTAGTTAAGAGACAAAGGAAAATGCATTACAAGGACAAGGCTAACAATTTCTTTCTCCCTCAAAGTGTAAAGCAAAGAATGAGCCTAGGTGAGTGATGGAAAAGGATGATGCAATAGTGAGAATAAAGAATTCTATAACTATGGCATGATGATTGGATTCGGTTGCTTTAAAGTATGATGGGGAAACAATTGGTATCGATGAAGTGACACTTATCCAGTATGTCCTTTAACATCCAACATTCTTATGTTCAATGACCAAGAATGGGATGATATTTTCAAAATGGTATGTTAGAATCATTAGGATGAATAACCAACCTATTCATAGGTGGAAAAAGTATAAGACCTTTTTTTAAAAGTAGTTGAAGTATCCCTTCACATTTGGGTGGAGGATGTGTAGGAAACTTGAGTTTCTTCAATTTGTAAGGTTGTTTTTACTTGCAAGATTCTCCTTGTTCATGAATAGAAGGAGGAAGAGGATCCATGGGGATCCTAGCATCCTTGTCATTAGAAGGGGGTAATGGTTGTTCATGTGGAAGGAGAATGTTCAAGTTAGGAGGTGCATCAAAGAACACTGTACCATCATCCCGAAGTCTACTAGGTTGAAAAGGAGGTCAATTAAAATGAGAAGGATCTTGATATCCTTTCATCCTATTGTGTTTTCTTTGATTGGTGTTTGTTCAAGAAGTTGGTGAATGCCATGTTCATGTGTTGTGTCACAACCTTGTTTACTAAGGATAGTAAAGCCTTTGACATATGTTTTTGATAAAGGAAAAAATGGGTTTTAGAGGGACCCGAAACCACCAAGTTTACAAGAAAAGAAAGAGGACAAAAAATTCCAGTGGAAAGAACAAGCTACTAAAAAGGAAAATACCAGGAAAAGCAGCAACCAACCACAAAAGACTAGGAAAGACAATAAAAAAACCAGCTGGGACGCAAGCCAAAAATCCAACAACAACTAACCCAATGTCTTTAGAACAAACTCGGTCTCTGCCTCTAGGTCCTGCATATCCTGAACCCCTTTCTTGAATGTTTGAATCATCTACAACATAGGAGGTTCCTTCCTTTTCAGATTGGCCCTGGTTCTCTTAGAAATGCCAATGTCCTCTTCCTGGTTTTTATCTTTCACCTCTTCCAAGTCAACCACCAAGGACCCCTGTTGAGCTTTGTCCAATTGTTTAGTCATAGCATTGATAATGATGGTATTATTTCTTGCCATCCTATTGTTCTATTCAGCAATTATCTTCACATTATTTTTCATTTTTTACAAATCTATTTCAATCCTTCTATCCTTGCCCACGTTGTCCTGGATCTCTTT
This sequence comes from Sequoia sempervirens, assembly GCA_007258455.2. Lineage (NCBI taxonomy): Eukaryota > Viridiplantae > Streptophyta > Pinopsida > Cupressales > Cupressaceae > Sequoia > Sequoia sempervirens. Next base: position 458,854,640 of record VDFB02105785.1, read on the forward strand.
ACTGGAACTGTGATCTTTATGCTCTTTACTAGGCTGTTAGACTTTGCTCTAATTAGTTGGAAGATCATCTTGTCAAGACTGATGAACCCTCGAGAAACTATTCTATTTCGTCTGCCTTTGCTAGGATTACTTCTTCCTAGGGTTCTCCTCCCTTCTGGTTTAAGGCTTGGTTCAAACATTTGGTCCCTAAAATCAATTTTTTTTTTGGATCCTTCTCCAAAATAAGGTGCTCACAGTTGATAACCTTTGCAAACATGGCTTTCAAAAACCTAATAGATGTTTTCTTTGTAAGATGGAGGCAGAGTCAGTGCGTCATATGTTCCTTCATTGTCCTTTTACTACCTCAATCTAGGAAAAAATAATCAGTTATTGGCAACTTTCTTGGGATTTTCCCTCATCTATTGAAGACTTCTTCCTTCAATGGAAAGCCTTGACTCACAATCATGTTCTTCGGTTTTTATGGGATTTCTCTTTCCTCATGTTGCTTGGGGTCTTTGGAAAGAACGTAACAATAGAATTTACATAGATAAAGAAGCTTCGGTGGACATTGTTTTTGATAAAATAATCAGATTTCTGAAAGAAAATGTCAACACTATCTCCCAGAAGGTTAGAAATTCTGAGAAAGCGGCTCATTCGTCCTATGATCTTATAGTTTCCAAGGAATGGAATATAAGTCTTGATTTTCCTTGTGCCCCTAAAAAAGCTAAGAAGGATAGAGATGGTGTCTACTGGTCTTTTCTGCCTAATGGATGGGTCAAAGCTAAATTCGATGGAGTGGCTAAAGGTAATCTGGGGGCGACGGGTTGTGGCAGAGTCATAAGGGACTCCTTGGGAAATTTTCTAGGTGCAATGGCCACTCCTCAAGGTTCCCAAACCAATCACCTGGGTGAGGCTGTTGGTGCTTTTCATATTATAAATTTGGCCCAAAGTCTTAATTTTAAAAACCTTTTGCTTGAAGGTGATTCCAAAAATATTATTGATTGTCTTATAGGCAAGTTCCCCCCTTGTGTACAATAAAGTCATGGATTGATGATGCCATCTCGACTCTAGCTAAGTTTCACAACATAAAAATTTCACATGCCTATGGAGAAGCCAGTGTTGTAGTGGATATTTTGCTAATGAAGGGGTTAGGAGTAATGAATAGAGCACTTGGCTAAATTTTAGTGATCTAAGTGTTAATGTCCGAGCTTTATTGAGTTATGATGAATCACATGGGCAAGAGGCATGTCATCTCTTTAATGAGGATAGGATGGAGTTTTCACATCATAATTATTAGATTATATGGGACTGAGCTTAGTTGCTTAGTCTGTAAGGTGGCCTGGCACACCTTGTCGGTTCTTAGATTTGGCGGGACTAGTTCTAGTAAATATTTTTTCTTTGTCTACCCCATTGTGCTTGCCAAGATGGGTGGAGATAGGAAAATAATTGAGCTAGACAGATTTGAGATGCACACAAGAAATGATAAGGCTTGGAATAAAGATAGAAGTGGGGGGTTACTTCCTTTCCTAGAAAAACTCTATGGTTCCAATCAGGAGGCAACAGATCTTTTTGAGAAAAATTGGGATAATGGGGATTTTACCCTTTTTGGTAGGAAAGTTGAGCTCAACGAAAAATTTATAGCTGAAGTGATGGGAATGTCTACTAATGGGAAAAAAAATTTCAGGGACAGGGTTTTCTCTAATGAAGCTACCATTAGATTTCTGAAAAAAGAGAAGGAAACACTGAAACTGGTGAAAATTGCTAACAGCTACTTCGAAGCCGACACCATAAAAGCTCTATGGAGAAAGGTTCTTCGTGTTATCATGGAGTACATAACTGTAGATGGTCGCTTCACCAGGGTCTACGGTTATCATTTTTCCTTGCTCAACCATTTATGCTATAAGGTCAGGGTTTCTTTCCCCTACTATCTTCTCTGTTCTTTGAGAAAAAGTTTGGATGACCACAAGAAAAACCCTAGAAGATTCTCCATTTTGCATACTAGCCTGATTAGATTAATTATTGAACATTACCAAAAAATTCCCATCCCTGCTAATTTTGAAGCTTCCCTTGTTTCTAAGGAAGATGATACTAAACCTAGCTACTTGGGGGTTTTTCCCAATTTAAGTCTAGCTAGAATGGTCCTTAGCCCAGCTGCTACCCAAACTGGTAAGAAAAACCCTAACCCCCTTAATGTGAAAGCTCATGTTGTGCCTAAGTTAGGAAGCCCTTCCCTTAAAACCAGAAGTGTTGATAAGAATCCTCTGGCTAAAAACCTTGTCTTGTACTTTGAAGATTCTCCCGACTCTAAGGAGTCTGTTACTAACAACACTGAGCCCTCTGCTGACCCATCATTGGATAGAAATGCTAGAAATGGCTCCCCTATTACTCCTAACCCTGATAATACCTTTTTCAACACTGATAGTGATCCCACTGTGGATGTTTTGGATTTAGCTTGAAATAATGTTGATATCCATTTGAAACTTTTGAAATGGACTTTTCATGAAATTAATAGCTAAAGATAAAAATTGGGCCCTTGAAAGTAAACTGGAAGATTTGGGTGCTAATGTAGTAGCACTTGATAAGAAAGAGGTGGAACGAAGAGAATACGATGCCAACAAAGATACCCAATACCAAGCTGGGAAGGACAAAAATGTTGAAATTGAGTTGGAGAAAATGAAAAATACTATCAAAATCATTGTCAAGCAAAACAATCGTATGGGAAGACAGAACGCCATCATCATCAATGCCATGACTAAGAAATTGGAAAAAGCTCAACATGGGTCTTTGGTGGTTGATCTGAAGGAAATCAACAAAAGAAACCAGGAGGAGGATGCTGGAATTTCTATAAGAACCAGGGCCAATTTGAAGAGGAAGGATCCCCCCACTCTGCAAATGATTCAAACCTTTAAGAAGGGTGTTCAAGATATGTAGAATCTTGAGGTTGAGAAAGAGTTTGTCCTGAAGACTCTGGGTTAATTGCGGCTGGTCTTTTGGTTGGCTTTTTTGTTGGATTTTTTTTAACTTCCTGGTCTTTTACGGGTGGCTGCTGCTTGTTCTGATCTTTTCCTTTTGTGCAGCCTATTGTGTCTATTGGACTTTTTTGTCCTTTCTTTTCTATTGTAAACTTTGTGGTTTTGGGTCCTTGTAAAACCCATTTTACCCTTTATCAAAAATAGAGGAATTTTTCCCAAATCAAGGTAGCAAAAGTACAATGAAGAAACAAGTGACATACTGACTCAACTTCCATCTTGCAAAGATAACATCTATTGGGTATTTGAATGCCATGCTTGCAAAGGTTATCAACCACAAACACTTTATTTTGAAGAAGAATCCAAAAGAAGAGCATTTGACATATTTTTCTTCAATGTTTATGGGAGTTTTTGTGACTTTGTTATCATAAAATGGTTGTGAGTTTGCTCATTTTGAGGGACTAGGTCCACTTGAGGGAGAAACCTTAGGTCCTCTATTGATTTCAAGATGTAAGTATTGAAAGTGATTAGGAAGTGCAACAATAGGAAGGTTGCATTGGCTTCTATATTATCAAGGAATTCATTGTAAAACTTGTTCATGCTATCATCATCTTCTCCAATGATGTCTACTTCATAGGGAGGACAATCATGAGGAGTTGAAGGAGCATGTGGAATTTCAAGGTCATTAGGGTCATAGCCAAAGGCACAATTGGAAATGTGTACCAAGGATTTTAAGGAATTCCATAACTTATTAAAAGAAAATGCCATGATGCAAGTAAAATAAGATGCAATAAATGACTACAAATAGAGAATCAGGAAATGAAAAAAAAGTAACTACAGAAGACTATAATGCAGAAAAATGCCAGGAAATGTCTGAAACTACTATGTAAAAATTGCAGAGGGACTGATTCGCCCACGATAGCGAATGAGTCCCAAGATGATATTTTTTTATGCTTTTTATAAATTTTAAAATGATTCTAATACTTCTCAAAATGCGATTAAGGATACAAAATGTAGATTTTCAATTTTTTCAAAGATATGCAATGCAAAAATGAAATCTAAACAAAGCTTTCATGAATGCAATATGATAAGTCCAAGAATGTAAACATAAAACAATATCCTAACTTAATGCTTATGCAAATGTAATCTAGGATGCAAAATGTGAATAAAATCATAAATGCAAAGTGTTCAAAATGCTGGTTCACCAAAATGAACCATAGATTTTTGGCACCAATGCACTTCTTTAGCTCTTTTAGGGTTTTTCACCTAAAAGGAGAGAGGCGGGTAAAAAAATGCTAACTATTTCATTAAAATTATGTTATGTGTGATGTTGTTTAAGCTAAATGAAGTGAAATAAATGCAATTAAGTGATCTATATGACTAATTATGAATGTAAAACTAAGATTTAGGCTATGCTGGAAAACATAATGTGATATACAACAAATGAACTGAGAATGAATAAAATGAAAAACAAAAAAGGAAAGGCTAAATTAGAGTGCACCTGGGAAAGATTTGAGGAATCTAGAATGGTCTAAATGTTGTTTGAAATTACTGAAAATCAATAGTGGGACTCATTCACCCAGGGTGGCGAATTAGTCTTACTATTGGTGAAAAACTATTAGAAACAAGTTTCTCATTGTCGAGATCTAGAATCTGAAAGAACCTTGATTTTTAGTCTTAAGGTGGTACTCATTCACCACTAGTGGCTAATTAATCCTCTCCCAAAATTTTGGGAATTCTAGAGACAACTCTACAACACCAAATATGGAAATTTTTGCTTGTTGGGTTGTCGAAGTCAATTCTATAGGAAACATACAAAATACATTCTCCAACCTTGAAATATGGTCAATTTGACTTGAAGCACCTATTTGACTTGTTGACCAATCTTCAATCACCTAAATTTCTGTTAAATCTACATACATAGGTCTACAAACACACATACAAGAGGGGAAAATAGTTGAGAGTTAGGAAATAGGCGTATGCCTTGGTCAAACCCCACATTGGTAATCAAAACCTTAATAGAATAATGAAATGCAAGAGAATGATAAAAAAATAATATCTAGATGCTATCAACTTACCAAACCCTTGTTGATGAAAATATAAAGTTATATCAATGGATGCTCCAAAATGCTTCAATAATACTTTCTTTGATGTTGTAAGATGCTTGAATGCCTGAATGTGATATGAGACTGAATGCTTGAATGAATGGGGGTAGCAATGGATGTAAAAACACTTATTTACACAATCTTGTGCTTTAGTAACCCGTTAATTCCTCAACACAGGGCGACATCAAGTGATTTTGAATAAAAAATTGAAAGGAAATTTTAAAAATTTTAAATTTAGAGCCAAGGGGGACTCATTTGTCACCCATGGCAAATGGGTCCCACCTAGGACCTAAAAATGGGTATTAGGAATTATCATGTAATTAATGTTGTTTTTTGAGCTTACCTTCAAAAATGCACTTAATTAAGGCATATAAGGGCATAAAGGGGTCAAATAAAGCATAAGAAAGGTGTAAATAGTGAAATTGTGCCTAGAAAAGCATGAAATCTTGTTACAAGACTTTACAACACTTCAAAATAGGACTTGATTAGTGATGAAAAGGTGATTTTTAGGTGGATTATAATGAATAGAGTCTAGAAGAGTGTAGAAATGTCTTACAACACTTCACAACTCCTTCACAAGATGTCATTTTTTAAATTTTAGTACATAAATATGCATGTTCAAGCCATGTTATGACTTAAAATTAGAGAAAAATAGACCAAAAATCATGAAGCAAGGTCAAAAAGACCATGAAAGTGACAAGGGTCCATTTTTCTATGGTGTAGAAACTAGTTCTAATATGGTACCATTTTAATCTTAGTGTCATCTCGGCCAAATTTTAGTGGTAGATTATCTCCATTAAAGTCTATCGGAGCCCTTAAAATATTCCACATGGAAATTTACCACTCACTTGTTGAGAAATGGGAGGTACAAGTAGGCCCCTCATGAGAAGGCAGGGAGCAAGCAGGATTGACCTACATCACCCACCATACACCATTAATCTCTATCCTCATAAAGAATACATCATCTCCAAAGCTTGGCAGGTCCCTCCATGAACCAATAGGTGTCAATTTCCCACTAGCCTATATGAGTACTTCCCCATAATTTTTAGAATAGATAGGCACACGGGGAAAGACTAAGATGAATACAAGTGTTGTGATATCAGTCATTGATCGTTCTTTAAGCTCTTCCTACTGACCCTTTGGAATAAATGGACCCACCAAAATATATGGCATTTGACATCTTCTCACCAGCCTACTTGATTATTTTAATGAAGAATGAAATGGAATGGATGCATGGAAAATTGTCGAGATTGGCTTGCAATGATACAACGATTAGTGTAGAGCTTAATTTTTATACATGTGATAAATGTTAGTCTTAAAAGAGGGGCCACTTACTAGGAAGATAATGGTTAGGGACATGAAGACATGGATTAAGACCCTTAACGAATATTAAAACCTGATCATAGACTTAGGAAAAATTTTCACGAAGGATTACATTTTAAAATGAGTATGAGCATCATCCAATATCATTAGGATTTAGAGGCTGGTAAATGAATGAACCTAATGGCACGAGTCACAACTCAAACAGTCGGGAACCTGCATCAGAAGGCCAACAACAAAATAGAATGCCAATTTGGATATTCAGACTCAAAGGTTAATTTGGAAGGGTTTTGATGAAACAAACCATAAAAAAATGATGAGGAACATAGTCCTAAGCCCACAACAAAGGTCTAAGCCAAATATTGTAAGATTTTAAAATGGACCAAGAAAAATTTAGAGGTGTTCCAACAGAAACACTTTTAAACATGTATTTTGAAGGCTCAATTTTATAAATTAATGTATGTGATTAATATTTTTTCATAAAATTGATTTGAAAACAACATGATGAGAGAAATACATATTTATTTTGTATACATTTATTGAGATGTATTGGCATGATTATTCATTGTAGTATTTTTGTCCCTAATCCATAATTCTTTAAATATTAGAATAAATAAATCATTAAATTAAAAATTATTTGAATTACTACAATATTTATCTATACCACTAATAGTAGGAGAACTAGAGGTGTTCTAGATATGTAGCTCATTGTGATTATTTGAAAATATATAATATAATACTCTTTTGTTGAATAAAATATAAAATATATATCTAATAAATATATTTGTTTGAATATAAATTCTTTTTTTTATTTCAAATAATTTTTTTCATCTTATAAGGGCTTTCACAACTTTGAGCATCTATTGGAGATAGGTTAGATGTCACAAGATTCTATTAGCTACCTTTTTATAGGAGCATAACCATAGTGTTTTTCAGTTAACATGAAAAATTAATAAATTATTTCACACAATAGTTTGAGGGTATAGCTACATTCTCTAGTAAAAAATTTATAGCTATAAAAATTATTTATTTCTCTTGAATTCTAAATTTCTTTATTTTTTAGAGAGTGTCATTAGCTCAAGTTCTAAAAACTAATTAGGATTAAATTTCTACATATAGTAGATCAAGATATGAAGTCACCTAACTAAAAAATATTTGTGGAATATTGAACTTGCCTAAGACATAAAAGAGTAATGGGAGGCTCTCATAAATTGTTTTCAATAACAACACATAATCTTAAAGTTCTAGTCAACCAAAAACTATTTGATTTAAAATTATTATAAAGTGAGAGAATTATAGTTCATGTTTTAAAAACAAAAGTCTTTTGTGAATCAACTTATATAAGTACTTGAGCACCTATACATAAATATAATCCAATTTAAGTTGTATTACTCAAAAGTATGACACTAATGTTTGGTAACATGGTATCTATGTTGGGGAATATCTACCAACACAAAGTCTAGGAAGCATGCATATGACACCTTGAAGAAGAAAGATGTTTAAAGAATAGTGGGAAATATCCAATATAGAATTTTCTTGTACTATATTCCAAGAGAAAAAATCCCAGTGGATCAAGTTCTAGTCTTGTAAAATGGACAAAGCAATGCCTTCATTGTGAAGAGAAAGGAAGTGATGCCTGGGATTGTGGAGAAAGAGTTCTAGAAATAATTATAATTATAGTAACTCATATTGATAAAGAAGTAATCAGTGTTAATAGCGCTATTAATTTTTCCAATGCAAAAATCATTCAATTATTTTAATAAATGTTAGTGATATGTTAAGATTGTCAAAACACATTTTAAATTAATACTATCATATTTACTTCTATATTTATAATAGTTTTTTGCACTTCTTTGAAATTATATAAGGTAATTATCATTTGTTAAATAAAGTACAATAATTTTTTCAAATTTATCATTCTATTAGGTCTACTTTTATTTTATAATGATGTCACAGTGATCTTATATAAAATATTTTACTATTTTAGTTAGATGCTTCTAATAAGAGATGGTGTCTATTTTAAATAGGAGATACCAATATGTTCTATACACTATCAAGATTGCTCTATAGAGTATTTGAGGTCCTAGAACAAAAATATTGTCTAGTATTTTTCCAAGAAAGAGTTAAGAATGATTAGATTCTCATTTCTACAAACAGATTACTTGTTTTCCATATCTTTTTTTAAGTGGAAAGGTTATTCCATCCACCACATAAAATACTTAATTTCATTTTTTTCCAATCCAAGTAATAAGATTCTAAAAATAAAAATAAATGATCACATTATTATAATTAATTGTATAAATTGAAACATTCATGGACATAATTTAAATCAATTAATGAGAACCAAAAAAAAAGAAAAAAAACAATTTAAAAAGACAAATGATGCCTAAAGAAAAGAGGTACCATGCAATCATATTTTTATATTATATTTATTGCACACATTTGCCACTCAATACTTAAACATTATTCTTGTACTTGAATACTTATTTAGGACATGTAAGACACAAATTTTGGAGGCAAGTCCAAGTAGAAAGAAATACATTTGATCTCCCTGCTTGGTTTTATTTAAATTAAATGCCACCATGTTATTTACTTATTAGAATGATCGGTATTTTAGTTGAACGCCAACATCATAGAGAGCTCCAGCTTTCTAATTAGAGGGTATAAGATTTGGAGCATAAATCCATTGTCCCCCTGATAGTTGAAATTGAAGAGCCAAATGGCCTTGGGTAGGTGACATTACTATGTTCACCACACCTCCATAACTTCTCCGCATTGCTTTCCAATCAGAAGTTTTCTCCTGCCATTACACCCTTAGTTGTCAAGCTAAATAATAATATAGAGATAAATTTGCACTGTAATTTCCTATTGATTTTTTTTTGTAATTGAGTATAACTTAAGTGGAATTTTTGTATTCATGTAATGACTAAGAACCAATAATTTTACTTTATCTCATTATAAAATCTCATATAAAATTGGGTATGGAAAACCACAACAACACATAAGACGCCTAATACCAATGCATCAACAATTTCAACACAAGTGAAAAAAACCACTTTTATGAATAAGTCACCATTAAGAATTGACAATCTACTGTAAATTTTCCTATATGAGAAAGATAAAATATATACTATCTTTTTCCATTGATGCAAGGAATATAATGATAGTGTTACTTGCTTAATTATACATTCAAGAATGCCATCATAAAAGAGATGTGGGAAAATCATCCATTAAATATGATTTCCTACTCAAGAGCTTGCTCAATTAGCAAATATTAGGTCTAGTTAACTAAAACTCTCAATGAGTGTAATTTACACACCATAGCACAAACCAACCATAATAACTATGAGTTAGGTATATTAGTAAACTGACATCTGCCCACATTGAAAAATGGATAAAAAATGATAAATATGATAGTATGATGCATACTATAACATCCAACACTATAAATAGGTCGAAGAGGTAGAAAAAT